>OMKR01045155.1:0-10772 GCA_900302355.1 Cyttopsis rosea | reverse complement strand
TAATATTAGTGCGTATTTTCCCAAAATTTAAATAAATAATGCATTGGTCGTATAGAATAAAGTATCAACTACTTAGAGTAAAGGGCAGCAACAGGCCGACGTCCGAACTACAAAATGTAATGATCCATTCACCACATAATAATAACCAAAGTAATTGTGATTGATCAGTCCAAGATGAAGTCTGCAGAGTAACTTTGAAGCACGCGTACAGGCACCTCCACCCGTTTGCATTTGACTTTGAATTTGTAAATCCAAGTCAAAGCAATTCAAAGTAATTCAAAGTGTAATTCAAAGTGTAATTCAAAGACTTTGACATTGTAATTGCAGATGCATTTCTTCGTCAGGCGTCCCTCGAGGGCAGTGACGACTCAACCGATTTCATAAACTTGTCATCACATTTACATTTGGACGCTTTTAGGCTAATTTGTGACCCGTCTGCTATCATACGTTTTAATGAGATGTGTATGTATATATAGGCGACTGAGGACATTTTCCAAATTAAGGCTTAAACTCTCAAATATAATTATGTAATTATAAATTAAAATATTTCATTAATTTATTTATTAGGCCTCTCTTTCTCACTTCTCTCTCTCTCTCGTTTTATTTTGATAATTGTATATGAACCGTCTTTTTAAGAATTAAAAGTTCACTCAAAGCTCACCAAATCATTTAAGATTATTATAAAAACTCAGATATAATACACATATGACAGCTTGTTTCATCCGTCCATACTGCTATTTTAAACAGGCTATTTTAGATTTAAAAGGCTCCTCGTGACCTGTAATTGAAATGCACAGTTCGATGAAGGAATTCTTCTTATTAAGTTAAATAGTTGAATCTATTGACTCCTGTTTTCCATACAAAATAATAGGGGAAATAAGCCGGATCACTTCAGCTTTTTTTTTTTTTTTTAAGTTGATACACTTGAACTCAATATTAGCAAACCCATGCAATCTGTGTTGAACACTATAACACTATTTATGTACGACGTGAATCTGAAAAATATGCAAATACAAACACACAATAAAATGCATATCGTATAGATAACAATAACAATATATGGGTTGCTGCCCTCATTTTTTTTTCCAATCTCGGAAATAAATGAATGAATGAGGCTCGTTTCCAAATATAAACTCCAGGGCCTATAGTCCCTCCACCAGAGCCTCCCACCTCTTCACTGACATGCTCTCCTCCTGCTGAATATGGAAACCTAGCTGTGTATCTTTCTCTGCTTCCTCACATTAATGTTTTGTAAACAGTGAGGGGATAAGGGTGCATTTGAAAGGCAAGTGTATTCCAAACAGGGTTCTAAAAATAATAAATACAAATGTTTTGCAAGAAATTATTTCTCTGTCAAGAGCATGTGGCCAAGGAGATTTGGCTAAAATTAATCACCAAGTTATGACTCCGAAAAGAAATAACCGAATAATATAATCATTCTAATGTAATCCAATTCTAATGGAATAGTCCGATGGTGTTTGTCAACGAATTTATGCTGAATCTGTAACAAAGAAAAACAATCATATTAACCCTGAATCTAATACGCTTGCTGATATGATATTGGAGGTAAAATATTCCGTGCATTGGCCCTATTGGGCGCACGCGTGAGTGAACACACACACACACAGGCGCGCGCGCACACACACACACAACGGCCGCTACCAACGTGACACCCACGCACGCACACATCCACGTGTACACGTACACACATAGCGCATAAGTGCGTGCGTGCGTGCGTGCGTGTTGCATGTGAGCAGAAAGGTTCAGCCTGGAACAATGAGTCTGCATTCAGGGCTTTCCCTGGAGATAAGAAGGCCAGGCCCCAAAAGTATAGTTCCATATTGCGAAATTGCGTGTGGTTTTTGCACGAGGCAGGTAAATAGTTAATAAAAGTTGCCATCTACTGAATTGCACGAGCAATAAGTAGGAGTTATAAAAATAAAAATAAAAAGAATAACAACAACAACAACAACAACAATAACAGCTATGGAACGTCTGCATGGTAGAAAAGCCGAGCGCCGCTTCATCGGAAGGGTGAGAACGGAATCTCGGTTTTATTTCTATTTTCGGCTGTTATTCGATGCAGATGTTTACAGGGTGACACTCGCGCTTGATACGTTTCTAGACATTTTCAGTTAGAAAAGTTGCATATAACTGCATATAACGCCGTGTCCCCCCCTATGCAAGCTGACTACAAGCAGATTCCAATCATTTGGAATAGGCTGCAGTTTCAATCAAAAGTGTCAATTGCTAAAAAACCATCCAGGAGACAACTTTATTGAAGCCAATATCGTTATTAACCGATTCTTCATGGGTCTTCGTGATGCCATGGAGGCATTTGCAATAACAGGCTTTTAATTCATATTTAAATTATTGGATGGTGAGTGATATATGGGACGATATGTACAAGTAACTGTAAAAAAATAATAATAATAATGTAATAATATAATGTAGTATAAGCAAAGAATAAAAATTTTTAAAAAAAAGATCATTAGTGCCAACATGTTCGCAATCGACGATGAAATGGAACTGCGTGGGACGACGAGGGTGAGTGTGCAGGCGCAGTGAGGTCCTGCCTGACATCCACGCGCCGCCCGGTTTCCATTATTTTCAAACGATTTGTCATTGGGGGTTTAAAGGTTTAGCGCAGTGTGTGGTTTCGTTTCCGCGTCTTTCCGTTGAATAACCGTGATTGTGCCCTTTGTTGTGCTGCGGGAGACGACAGATTATCATCAACAAGACGAATGAGGTCAGATCATTGCCGACACATTTGACCCTCGCGTGTCCTTCCGCCCACGCAAGGCGTCGCACGCATACCTGCCGCGTCGCACCGCACCGCGCCGCACCGCCGTGTGCTCCTCCGCCGGGGAGAATAGTACGCGCGTCCCGGGCACAAGGGGCGACGGGGACGGGTCGCAACGGTGTGACCCGGCCCGTCAAGTCACTCGCAGGTTGCCGGTTTCCCAATGCCTGCACACAATTGAATTCCAGGCATTCTTGTGAATGTTTGAGCTTGAGGAGCAGCACAGATCACCCCAAACCCATTGAAAAGCAGAGTGGGGTCACCACTGTTTGGTATACACCGGCTCAAAACAGGAAAATATGCAAAGATTTGATTCGCATAAAATCCGGCAATTGTTCAAATCAGCATGAGCGTTTTCCCCCCTCCTCCTACCAAGGCCCGACAGTCAATTCTGTCAGCTGCATATCTCTGTCCCATTTCCATGACACTGCAAACCCCAGTTGTTTATTTTCTGAATGCAACCTTTGGTGGATCTCCAACGTAAGCAACGTGTCACGATGATCTATACGTGATGTTTTCACTCCGCTGTTGATTTTTATCTTAATGACAATCCCCCTCAAAAAACAATACCAAGACATGAGATGATTCTTTAATGAACCAAAATAATGTCCACGGTGTGTTTTGATACGGCGCTGCGGTTTATATACAGGAAAGACGTGGACGCGTTTGTTTACTGGACCTCTGGCCAAGGGGTCCAGTAAACACAGAGGTCCAGAGTTGGATAGATTATCTATAAATATAGCATCTATAAATAAGCAAGATGGGTATTCATCCATTCTGAATAGCAGACAGTGTGCCTTGAGTAACATCATCGCACGGCGACCCCTCTCTACCCTCGGCAACAATGGGGCCGTCCAAATGTCACCAAGGCCCAAAATAAATGCTTGAAAATCTGGCAGGCTGAAGTTCTAGGACTTGGACGAAAAGCTATTAACACGTTGTTAATTATTAACTATCGGGAAATAATAGCAAAATATGCACATTTGGTACCATTTTCTCACTTTGACGACCTCTCATTGTCTTGGTGTAAAGTAGTCTATAGCCAGCTTGTATCCGCAGCCTATATAGAATATTTTGATATAGAATAAGATAGGCCGTTACCTGCAGAAGTGATTCTCTACCTTTTTTCAGATCAAGGACCCTCAGTTTGATGTAGGCCACGGACCCCATTTGACTTGTCTTTGGGATCCCGATCCGAGAGCATTTTTATTGCTAGGCGGATAACAGTGACACTGGGATCAAAACAGTCATTCTTGTACATTCTTTAAAGGTGCTAACGTCTTGTAAATTAAATAACGGTGACGTTTAACTATTCATCATTTTGCCGGGGACCCCCTGGAACCTTTCGAAGGACCCCATCGGGGTCCCGGGACCCTGCGTTGAAAACCACTGGAAGAGACAAACCAGCCAACCACCGCAGCCAGTTCTACCAGCATCATTTGGATGGCGGTGGGTTCCCACCATACTGCGTGCAGCGGAACTGGCCGGTTTGGAGGGAGGCCTACTGCAAAGGGAAACGCGATAAACCGCTTCCCTCCTCTTGATTATGGGCCCTAAATTGCTTTGTCGGGTTTTAAATGGCTGTTCGTTTCCCATCGTTCATTGATGGAGTCTATTTTTAGGCCGCCTTCCCCTTCTCAGCCCACTCCCGTTCTCCTTTAAACATCCCATAATAGCCAATAATCCATTCACACGAGAGAGCGCAAAGAACTGTAACCTGGTGCCACTAAGCTTGCATGACGATCCACCTAATTTATTCAAATAGATCGATATTGCCCCTAGTATTGGCCTCGTTGTGTTATTTCTGAAGTTGCAGTGATCCTCTTTCTATTTCTTTCTATTGGTCTACATGCACCAAACAGGAAGCGTGCCTTGGGCCTGACCTCGGAAGGCCCGCCGCCTCTGCAAACAGCGTATAGAGCCAATCCGATTTCACCTGCCAAACCTGCCATGAAAAGGCTTCTTTCAATTACAAATCTCTTGGCAAAGATCTCTGATTTAAACAAAGCACTATATTTTGATATCCACAGTTACATGCATTCACATGAGGGCCCCCTTTTCGAGTCAAACTTGTTTTTATTACATGCTTATCTTCGTGATGAGATTATGCATCGCAGCTTTGAATCGATTCGGTTACATTTAATCGAATAATAGGGAAAAATCTAATGGAAGCATGCTGGATCCAGAGCGACAGTGCATGAGTTGTTGCCTTTGAGCTCACAGGCAATGCTTGGCAAATTTTATACAATGAGAATGTTATGATCCCACACGGGTCATGAAAATGAGACATTCCTTATTGCAAATGATGAGCCGAAACTTTCAGGAAGTCCACGTAGTGCGCGAAAACAATTGCAAACGGTTAGAAATCAAGGCAATCACAACACTAAAACAAATCTTTTTCAAATGAGCAGAGACAGAGCAGAGCTGTGTGGCTTGAAAAGAATCGATTTCTCCAGGTCATCGCCACCGCTCAATGTATCTTTTCTGCCACCTAGTGGCAAATTATATTAGTTACACTTTCTTTTTCAGTCACTGGATCTGTTAGAACTGGGCACTAACAAACGTGAGGCTGCAGGACTCAGATGCCACACTAAATTCAAAAAGTCACACTAAATTCACACTAAATTCGAAAAATCGTGTTTTTCGGAGACTTGATAATTAGACTTCATATTCGAAAAAAGACAAGATCGATTTTGATGTTGTATTGACAGAGTAGAGCCCCATGTAAAAACAATACAAATGATTATAACATAATAAAAACATATTCAAATTATTTAACCCTTTTCTAATGACCTCAGGTGAACATTTATTTCAAAAATGAATGCATTTAATCATGAGCACTTAAATGCACGAATGCAATGCAATTCATTAAATCCAGGAATGCATTTAAGTATAAATGGTATTGTAATAAAATATAAAATGTTGCAATAAAGTTTTAGTAGGGTTATTTGTCATATTAACAACTCTTCAGCAGGCTGGAAAGAGAAACAAATTATACAATTTATATTTGCATTTTTGGGGTATTTAATTGTATTTGTTAATTAATTGTAATTATTTTGTATGAATGTATGTATTTATTAATTAATTGTATTTATTTTGTATTTTATTTTTTGTATATTGTATTTAAATTGCAGTTTGTATAACATTATATCAAAGGCTTATTTTCATTGAAAATTAAGAAAAATATAAGTAGTAAATAAAGTTGAAAATCCCCTGGAGCCTGATCACCAAAATGTACATACAGTATATCATTGGATTTAGCGTAAGTGGGCTTTGATATATATGATATAGTTAGTCATGCCTTAAAATGTGGCTTTCTGAGCAAATGTTAAATTTGAATTAGTTATCTCTGGACTATTGAGGTATGGACAAATCACATGGATCAATCCTGATTAGGATAGTAAGAAAAGAAAAAAGAAAAAGACAGCACAATGGACACCAAGAAAAGAACACCAACCAGTATGAAAAAATGCCATTAAAATAAAATTCTATCTCACTACCTCACCCTACCAACAGCCAAAGAGGACTAGAGCATTTCCTTTTAACTTCAAAAGAAATCTCATGTTCCCCAACAGCACCTCCTTGTTCCTCTGCCTCCCTCAACCAATAAATATTGCGGCTCCCACGGTGGTATGGCTGCCTCTCCAGATGTTTTATTCCGGATGCTATTTCACATGCTGTCCCAATCGATTAGGAGATCAGAGATATGGTTTCAACGAACCAGGGAAGCAGCGTTGGTGTGTAGGATTCACCAGAATTTCCTGTTATGCATATTTTTTGGAAAATATTTCATGTGAAGCATGAAATATTTTGGAAACGCAGGACACTGTGTGTGGCCAAGGACATAGTTGAATATAGCCTATGCATTATGTAACTTTGATGCATTAGTCCTACACCTACAGCATTGTTCCGTCACAGTTTGCATGTTTTTTTCTTTTTTCGATGAGAAGATTTAAGATGAGAAGTAATTGAAAAGTGAATGAACCACATCGCACTATAAATACCTTTGTACAAACATCTGGTTTCTGGATTTTCATGAAGATGCGTCAAGGCTCAGGGGTTTTGGGGATACATTGTGAGCCAGATGCCCCTCCCTCACTTGGCTTATCAGGTCTCTCAAAGTAGGTAAATCTGAAGTAAGAGTAAAAGATATTGTGGTTTTCATACATACCAAAAGTGAAGTAAATTGCACAATGCAACCAAAAGGAAAGTTAAGTGGTACATGCACAAAGAAAGGACAAAATCAAATATAGAAATGCCAACACTGACAAAATAGCACTGAAGCCTGATTCACATCGAATGCGTAATCGCATCTGACGGTCGGATCCTCCGCCTAGTGGCCGTCGGGTGAACTTCACCTGAGTTTTCTCAAAACAAACGAAAAAAAAGTGTTTTTACTTTAGATGTATTTATTTGGAGTTTCCTCAATGAACAAAACAAAAAAAATACCTATGCGTCCCATCCCACCGTTAATCTGAGATTAAATCTTCTTAAATGCCTGCATGGGAGTTTAATTTAAGACTTAATTTAGTCCTGGAGAAGCTTTTATTTTCCTCCTGGGAATATGATTAGTTAGCCAATCTCGAAGATTTCCATTTAGTTGTTTTTTGCACCTATGGCAAAAAGCGGTAATTGCAGGTGTGTTTTTGGACTACACTTCCCAGAGTTCTTCCAAACAGTGTCGCCTGTGTGACCTCAGTCAGTTGGTTGGCTGGTGGTTTAGTTTCGCTTTTCTTTTTTGACTGTTTGCCTTCATCTGAATGTCGAATTAGTTTCTTTTTCTTTGGATTTGCACTTGTTTTTGAAGTTTCATCGTCAGTAATCATCGATCTTTTCTATGTTTGTTCGGCCAAAGTAAACGTTTACTCTCAACGCTAGCAGAGACCAGGAAAAAAGTACGCCGCTTCACACACAAGTGAGTTGAAGAGTGAGTGTTGTGTTAGCTCCCCCTCTCTGGTGGACCAACCACTGCTGGGTGATGGAAAATGCGTCACTAACTGCGCCGCTTGTGATTTTTCCTGGGAATGTCGCCACCGACACCCGGTTCTTAATTCTCAGAATACTGCAAATGCAAGGGCTTCCATCAGTGGGCCATAGGCTCAATCACTTTTGTGTTTCCTCATTCGGCGATATAGTGACTTAACAGACATTTATTAAAATGAAAATCTTCTACATCTTTTGGCACTTTAAATCAAAACAAGGCCGAATCTAGGCCGAATCTAAGTCCATAAGCTTGACCTTCCTCAATATTGATGACACTTTGCCATGCAAATTAAAATATCTAGATGTAGAATTAGGCCTAAATTTTCTCCTGTCCGGATCTCACCCGGCTTTTTTTTAAGCCGTTAATGCACATGGGACAAGCTATTACCACAGATGCCTTGCTTCATTAAAAAAAAAAAAAAAAAAAGTAAACAAAGTTCTTCAATCCCAAAAGGCCCAAATGCTCAGTGTGGGTGTTATACCACTTTGACCGCCAGATGGCAGCAAATCCCAATGCGAGATTCGAGATTTTTCATGTCAACAAAAGTATTTGGGAAGATCCCTTTCATGTTCAAATTAGTATGACGTGACCTTTTGCAAATCCATCAACAGCACCGGACTATTAATCTCATCCTGTTTGTTTGTGGAAACATGTAGAGTACAAGAGAAACAACAGAAAATGTGTCAATTACTTATGGTCAGCATTGTATAAGCAAATAAATAACTCAATATATAATCAATCATATGTATTTATATGAATACGTGTGTGTGTGTGTGTTAAATGTGCAATGATTTTTGTAGACATACAGTTTAAATATTATATGAATATATACAGGTTCAGACAGGTTTGATTGGTGTCCAGATGTATTACTGAACCGTGTACCACATGGACGCCCCAGTGAAATGGTGCATTTACCACCACTTCTGTCCGTTTGGGGACGTTCTTTCCGGGTGAAATCACGACCGACCGGAGTTTGGCGCTGATGGTGTCATCTTTTCAGCCGAAACGACCACTGACGTGAGACTCGTGAACGATTCGTACGTATCGACCGAACCAGCGCTTACTGAGATTCGAACGGCGATTTGCGAACGAAAAGAGCCAACGTGCCTGAACGAGCTCCTTGAGATCGTCGTTCACCGCTTACCGCAGGTCCTCCCTCGCTCACCCAGTATGCAGGCGCTATACCCGGACTGAACCGAACGAACGAAGAGTCGGAAAACCGGACGGCTCTTTTTTTGCTGAGTCACTCGTCGGGAAGCGAATCTCAAAAAGGAGTCGAATCTTTCATCGCTAGAGAAGTGTGGAAGACGGGGAGCAGCGCGCGGAGCGCCGCGTGCACCTTGTGACAAACCGGAAGTGTCACCGCTCCGTCCACCTGCGCGCGCTTCGTCTCGCGCGGCAGACAGCCGGACCGGCGGCCTGACGTCATTCCGATGTTCGTTCCCTAGTAGTCAGTCGCGAAGGCGAAACCGAATTACGATAAACTTTCCGGGGGTTTCTTTTTTATCCGCCGTGGCAAATATTTTACAAGTTAAAACCATAAAGCGACTCAAGGTAAGTCACCGCCACCCTGATTTCTTTGTTTCTTTTTTTTTTTTTTTTACAAGAATTACTGTGAGCGTCATGTCTAATCTACTCACCGGCTAGCGTTAATAGAGGGTACGGGTGCTGATTTGGGACAATCCTAAGTGGGCGAAAAAAAGGACAACACATTGAGGGTCGCAGTAATGTGTTTTTTTTAATAGTTTATGATTTAATTTACATTTTTAAATTTTGTCTCATCACATCAGAGACCTTACCCGTGCACAAGAACTTTCTAAGAAGAAGAAATATCTAGTGTGGTTCTGATTGTTACCCTTTTTATTCAGGAGTTATGTTTGTTTTTTTAAATCACAGTGAGATTGTACAAGCAGGATATTCATAAAAATGTCAAATTAGTGGTGTAGTATGGAGATGGTATTTATAATTTTAGGAATTTTGGATGAAAGTCATCACATTTAAATGTATGTATTGCCAAATCTATCAGCAGACACGTTTTTATTGCTGTTCTGTTCCAATCATTATATTTAACCACCTCTAGCTAAACATACGGTTCAGGAATCTGGAGTAATATTCATAATCTGGGTTGGGAAGGTTATTATCAACAAATAATCAGTCACAGTTCACTGATCGCTCACTGCCGTCAGGCACACTTTACAATGCAACACAATATTATGAACTCTTTGCTGTTTGTTTAGGCAGGGACGCCAGAGCTGTCAAACAAAGCTAATCGGCGGATCCTTCAGGCGTGATGACAAAAATGTTAATTCTAAAATGCCCATTTCTGTTTTGATTGTGATTGCGCATGCGCACGGAAAAACATGTATCCCGTCCTATATAACGTTACTGTCGTAGAAATCTGGGAAAGCGTTGACACTCTTTCAAAAACCAGTTTCACTTTAGATGCACTTTAGTCATGTCTGGATTTGTCCTCCCTCGTACGTACACCTCTCTGTGTGGAAAGTGTGGATCTAGTCATTAGTAGAAATGTAGAAAGGTGTAAACCTACGGTACATATGAAAGCGTGACTTGCGAGTGTTTTGAGCAAGCTGCTGTAAACAAATGTAAGATATTCGTAAGGAAAAGGCTGGTTTAACTGATCAATTAATGAAAAGGATTCTTCCCTGATGTCACCTATTTGGTGTGTTCCCCGATTTGGGTACTTTTTAGCTGAAGGCAAGGATTTCTGCGCTGGCTGGTCTGGAGCCGTGCCGCCACGTGACAGTCGGTAAGTGGAGCTGATCAGGGTCAGTGGAGCTGATCAGGGTCAGTAGGAGTAAGAGCCCAGTGATGCCACGGGACAAAGAAGTCACACAGGGTCAGGCACGTTTACCATCAGTCAGAAAGAGCTTTATGTGTCATGCAGTTATCATTTTGAATGTTTCCTTATACCCCACCTGGTATATATTAACCTCCGATGGGAAATTCAGGAGACTTAGTTAAAGA
>OMKR01045154.1:0-11191 GCA_900302355.1 Cyttopsis rosea | reverse complement strand
ACTCAACTGGTCTCATCTGGAATTGATTTCTTCCAGCTTCTATCTCTCCTCAGAGGGGATTCTCTGGAGCAACAAAGCCGCATGAATGGAGAGAAAGAAGGAAAATGCTGTTGAAAAAAATGGCTTTTGATTTGCGATCAATGCGTAGTCACATTAAAGCCCAAGAGGAACGCATCTAAACAATGGAGAAAAGACGTGAATAGGAAGAAAAAAGCCCTTCATTTGAACGATCTTTCTACTTTGAATCCGATTTTCAAAGATGTGATCACTGTGTGTGGGTGTATTTCCCATGGGTGCATAGAATGTTTCTGATTCTTCCTGGGTGGTCGGAGTTCTTGACCCCCAGCCAACCCCCAACGCTGTAAGATTTTCTACCGCCAACAAATACATATCCTTCACGATTCCATTAGCTCACATAAGTGTTGCCGAGCAACACGGCAGGCCTCCATGCGAGTAAGAGTGATTCGTGTAGTAAAGAGCTGAATGCTGTTATACTGTACATCAGCGCTGGTGGAACGCCTCTCGTCCAATCAGATTACTCGACCGTAAGCAGCTGTCGCATGGTCGTCATTAACCTGCCTGGAAATAAACCGCAGGGGCCTCGGGTGTCATGGGAGGAGAAACAAATGACGCTTCCCCCATCCATCCTCTCTGTGACCCTTCGAGAGGACGAGGAACCACTTACCTGATGCACTCTGGGAAATTGGCCTCCCATCTACGGTTCTCATTTGGGTCCTGGTGATCAATCACGTCAACACATCGATGCTGATGTGAACGTCAGCAAATAGAGAAGGAGCGCATGTGTCTGTGGGTGAGATAATTTTATCAGATGATTTGTAATTTTATTTAATTAACGTTAATTAAATATCAAGCAGTATTATGTTGGTGTATTTTTATTTTATTAAATTATTATATATTTATATTTTATATTGCCATTTTGCCATGCTAATATTGAATAAAATTTTAGGTTAAATTTTTAAAATTTAAAAAATTTTAAATGTATATTTCCTCGAATATAAACCGGTAGTCAAATAAAAACCAGCCTCTAATAACTGCCGGGGGCGTCGGTGACACGAACAAATAAAAGCCTGCCTCTAATACAGACCAGGGGAGTAAAGTAGTAAATTAAATACATCTACAATAAAAACCATTTGCTTTTTTTGGAGAAAAGATCGCTCTGATCGCCGTGGCTCTGATCAGAGCGATCTTTTCTCCAAACAAAGCAAATAGAACAGTGCGTTTTTATTGTAGATGTATTTAATTTACTCGGTGTGTTTTTATTGTAGATGTATTTAATTTACTCTGTATGTTTTTATTGTAGATGTATTTAATTTACTCTGTATGTTTTTATTGTAGATGTATTTAATTTACTCCGTTTCCTGCTGCGGTGCAGATCACAGATCGCTTCTTGGGGCAAATGCTCCGCTCTCGCTCTCCGGCGCACTAAGCAGGAAGTGCTGCGTTCAAGGGAAATCAGAAAAATGTAATTCCCCTGTCGGCTACCACCACAAGTACGACTTAGGGTAGCTACTAGCTCGCTCTTTTTTCACCATACATGCGTTTGCATGGCACGCAGACGGAAGTTTGATTTAAAATTCATACTAAAATATGATCAAATATACTTAATTAAATAGAGGAAATTTGATTAAAAAGCCTGACTCTAATTTAAGCCTGCTTCCAAAAAGGCCTGGTCCCCTCTGCAGTTGAGGTAAATAAAGGCCCCGGTCACTAACATTTAAATTAGGAGTTCCTTTGTGAAACCTGAAATCCCCCAGATTCGGACCATTTAAGGTCGTCTCTCCTATTATAAAATTTAACCTTTGCTATTTTCGACACGCTTGACTTATTGCAGCCAAGTAATTAAAGACCATTTTTCGTCCAGGCGTAGGAACACATTTTCAAACACGTCAAATAAAGCACCAAGTCTTCTTACATTCCATGTAAGCATGAAGAAGATTGTTTCCTGCTTATCACAGAGCGGACATCCTCTGGAGGCCGACGGATTAATTACATTTATAAAAGCCTCAGCAGCCAGAGCGCCTTCTGGAGATCTCCCGGTCTTTTGTTCGGCGGTGCTTTATAAAAAAAAAAACAACCGCCACGCTGGTTTAGTGATGCTTTCTCCATCCAGTTAGCCCCTCCACACCGTGTCGGGGCTTCCATCGAGTTTTCTTTTGTTTGAAGCTTTTACACAGCATTTGGGGAAAAATTACCCTTCGCCGCTTACAAACCTGGGCTTTCAAGGTTTTAAAAAACAATGCTCCTGTCGGTTCCATCGAAATCAACATTAAAAGCTCTGCGCCATTGCATTAATCTTGCAGAAGAGTCATTGAATACCCAAGTTTAATATGTACAGTATAGAAGCTGAAATAGAAGCCGCTGCTTGTACAGGATGTCATGTGAATGTGATGTCTCCAAAATTTGCATTCATATTGCAAAATTTTCTAAAAGCTTGTTTTGCTTTGTCATCGTGGGGAATTGTGTGTATATTAATGAGTAAGAAAATACCTCAATCAATTTTGTTGCAGTAACATAACAATATGTAAAATGCATGTGAATACTTTCCGAATACTCTGTATATAATGTGTATATAAAATAAGAAAGTAAGTAATATTTAATAATAATCAGACATATATTCACTTTCTTCAGTTGTTTTTTGCTTAGAGATCTTCAGGATGTGTTTACTGAGAGTGATCAGTGGCTGATCAGCCATTGATTGTCAAGTGGAACGTCTCTATTTTTGTAATAACCTGGAGCCGCAACTCAGTCACCAGACCCAAGACCCCGTCTTGCCCATGTCCTCCCAACCAGTGTCTTCCTGGCTATGAGGACATTTCAGGGGGAAATCAGAGACCGGGTTGGGATGTTGCTGATGAGGCTGATGCCTGAATAGATCAAATTCCCTCATAATCAAGAGCATCAGACAACCGTGTAGAGGGGGTTCCATGGCATTGCTTGGATGCCCAACACAATTGGAGCAGTAGATTACACCCCTGTGCGGATCAAAGCACCATCCAGCCTACATTCAATTTATTAATAGAAAAATCTCTTTTTTTTTTACCTTTTACCGACCATGGTTCCCTTTTTCATTGCGCTATGTGAGTCATCTCCTCCACTCCTCCACTCTATCTCTGATATCTATGCTAAAAGGCCTTCTTATATGGAGAAATCAGGGCGTGGTGTGCAAATTGAAAACTGCTCTGACAGAAATAACTTCTCTAAATTATCATTTGTGCACCATATGCCTTTCTACTTTTTTCCAATTGGGAGATATTTGATTTTCGGGATTTTGACTTTCATTTCAAGCTGCAGTCATCCTCTGTAGTGGAAACATATCCTAATATTTTTTGTTGGGCTAATTTTGCTTTAGTCCTGTATACTGTCACTTTCTTTGCCTCTGAATCGTTGTTGTTCCTGAGCACTGTCTCACCCTCAGTCAGAGCTTGAATCACTGCTGAAAATTTGAACCTGACCTGACTATAGCCCCGCAATATTCCATCTGAACCTGAACTGACCCGAATGGCTGCACCAGAGATTGACTATGGCCCAAGGAAAAAAAAAATCTGTCCAAACCTGAACACCACCAATCAGAATCCAAACAAAACCGACTGCAGCCAGTCTAGCGCCGTTCCTGCAGATGGATAAGGGATGGGCAGTGGTAGTGGTATCGTCTCTATTTCAAATAATGAAACAAAATCAAATAAAATTATGACCAGTGCTACCAACGCAGAACCACACCCCACTACCACGCTGTCATTTCTAATGTAGAAATGTATAAGCACAGTCCATTAAGTGTGTGATATTGTGTGATATTGACTGCCATCAATACATTTCAAACATTGGAGGTTAAATTTCAATGCGATGCAATCGATATCTGTCCAAAATCGAGTTTGGACAAGGAATTAATCTATCAGTCAATGCATTTGGACAACATTCCAACAGTTTGGTCTTAATAAACTCAACCTTTCTATTGCTCCATTTCAGTTCTTCTTGTTGCTTCAAGCTACTCAAGCTATTCACTTCCACAGTCACATCCTAATTACAAAACAAATTAAAGGACATTGTATGTATCTTTTTTTTGCTTGCCGCCAAACAGAATTGAGAATTCCATTCGTTTGCATTGAAAGAGGGGGTTAGCCATGTGAATGGGAGTCTCAAGTGTGCATTTTTTCTACACCCTAACAAATGAAACAAAAGGGACGGTTTAATCCAATTTGTCATTCAAAAGCAGTTTAACAAAGCCGTAGGGGCTGTCCACCAGGTCTTGTTGTAAGCCAAATAGAATGGCGACAACACCTGGGGACTGTCACCCGAACAAATACCTTTTGCCTTATCTTACAACAAATAAAGAAGATTTGGGATTTCCATGTGGTTCCCTAATGGTGTATTCACACCTGGCTCGTTTGGAGCGTTTGTTCCGATTCCTGGAGCATTTACTCCCCTAGATCGCTTCGTTTGGGCAGATGTGAACGCAGCAATCGCACTCTGTTCCCCGGATCAAATCAACAAATTGCAATTGCCGGAGAAACGCGCACCGTGTCCGTGGACCGTTGGGAATAAAGTTGAGTTTTCTGGTGGATCCTTTACGGCTCCTGGTTCTTCTGGCAGCGGTGAGTAGAAAGAAGCCTCGGTTCTTGCGGTTCTCCGGGCGAAGAAAACTCAGAGTGGTTTCCGGAAATTCGAACTTCCCGGGAAGCGGCGAGATCGGGGCGGAGTGGTGCTGTAAAGCCGGCGGCCGGAGCCCCCTAACCCTTCCGAGCCGACCCGGAGCCGCTGGCTCCGCGCACCGCCGCGGTGTGTGTGTGTGTGTGTGTGTGTGTGTGTTTTTTTTAATCCGCCGTTAACATTAGTAATGCTGGTTTTTTATAAAGCAACATTTGACGAAGAAGACATGACATTTCAGTGCAAATTATGTCAAATATATCATTTAAATGTGTACATTAATAAAATAATATAGCCAATAACATAAATACGTTTAATCGACTGGACCGTTAGGAAAAATTCGGACAAATCACAAAACAGTTTGCAAGCGCGTGGCGTCTGTTTACAAGTTTTGGTCGGCTGCAGTGTGAACACGGATCAAACAAAGGTCCAAGTGCAAGTAATTAACATATTTTTCTCTGAACAAAGCAAACGTCGGAACAAAGCAAACAAACTACAGGTCTGAATATGCCCTTAGGCGTAGGATTGCACAAGCACGTTATCTGGAGCTGGAAAGAAACACTCCCAGTCACCAGTCCCCTACTAGAGGCGGGATCTCCTCATGCAGTCTAATGATGAAGCAAACTCGTTCTGAAATGCACGGACCGATAAACTATCCCGATTGCACATGGTGGGAACATTCCCAAGACATTTGAGAATTGCTGATCAAACGAGTACACCTTTATAGGCAACACTAAGTGGAAGTCAAGACAACATAGTGAGCCGAGCCAAGTGCAGGATTATAGCAATCTGTCTGAAAATTACATGGAACAAGAACTAAAAGCACTCGACGAAAAGCTACACAGCAAAACACATATCAGCAGTGAACACTGAAGGAACACCGGTGGCAAGGGAATGAGCAGGTGTTGGAGCTTTTGCCTGAGCACACCAATCTAATTGACTGACTTTTCCTGTGTGGAACTCGGGGAAAATGGGTGTGTCTGTCACACAACTACAGCACTCAGTAGCAGCCCAATAAAAATATAGGCAACCCAGGTTCCCTGAGCAGGGAGCAGATCTACTGTATAAGACCAGATCTAGAAGTGATGACGCAGCGCTTCCGTCCCGGCTCCGCGGCTATATGTTGCGGCGCCACTTCCGACAGAGCTCTCCTGCACCTTGGTGAGATTGTCACCCTGCGGAGTCTGTCTCTTACTGGGTGCAGCCGCTCGGCCGTGTACCAACTTTGGAACGCCCCGGCTCTCAAGGTGCCGAGCGGAAGCGCCGTAGCCGCTGACGCCATCATCCTGTGGTTTCTGACACGAGGGTGACGTCACAGATCGTCCGGGTCCGAACTGTGACGGGCTCTGTCTGCGGACAGGCGGACCATCGTGGCAACCGAGTCCCACTCCATGCCTAGGATCGTGGTGCATTGGCTCGGGGTCAACGCGTTTCTTTCTGTGTTTACCGCAAAGCCCAGGCTCCATAGGCGAGCCGGCGCTATGCTGGCTGCCCGCCTGGCCCCCTGCTGGGAATGACTGCAGATCAGCCGGCCGCATTTTGTAAAAACGCGTGGAGCCAGAGAGAGGCCGAACGGGAGGGTGGGCAACTCGTACGCCTTCCCTGGAAAGGCGAAGCGCAGATACTTTTGGGTATTTGGGATGAATGGAGGAAAGGTTTTAAGATTATTTTCCTTCTTGCATTTTTGTGTCTCTCAAACTGGACTGGATGTCAATCATTTTTTAAACTGTCTGTAGTCTGTCAGAATATGCTCCTTCAACCTGGAAATATGAAAAGAATGGCTATCGGGCGCTACAAAGCACAGTACAATTGTTTCTTGGCTCTTTTTCTGACCCCTTGGATTATAGTTCATTGTAGCCGCTTGGTTGTATGTGTGTGTTTGTGGGGGTAGATTGCTTTTGTGGGCGATCAGTTCTGTTCAAGGCTTTTGCTGAATCAACTCACAATAGTAGTAGCATTTGACATTTGGTTGCGCTGTGTGCCCTGTGTGATGCGTCGGCTTGTTAGTTTGGTCAAATCCATGAACATAAAATATTTTCCCACTATGAACGATCTGTGATACAGTTCTTCAGAGAAATCTTAAAAATGATATACAGTTCTTATAAATTGACTAGACAGAGTTAGAGGATTGGTTCTCGACATTTTTTATCTAAAATGTTGGTTTCCATCATTGAGAAACTCGCCGTGCTTAAATGTCAATGGGCCAAATGTTTGTAAATGATGGGGAGCAACATTAATAAGGCCTGAGTTGAATGTTGAACCTCTCCATTAAATACTCTACCTTGTCGACAGTTTTGCCATGTACTACTGTCTTCCTTGGGAGATGTCACTGGTGTGGATGTGATCCTGCTGCAGGGTAATTATATACTATAAGTGTCTCTCCAGAAATGGCAAGACAGAGGTGTCAGGTGTTGTGTGGCACAGTATTCCAGTTGAAATAGAAAAAGTTTCCGCGATCGTATAATATGGCAAATAGATCAAGGAGAATAAATGTATCCGGCTTTAGGTTCAACCATATTATCTCTCTCTCAGATCAATAATACATCAATTGTACAACGAGGTAGGGTAAAGAGCACGGTGAGGCTTTATATCAGTGTGGAAATTGTGTAAAATAACCTCAGATCCCTTAACCTGCTCTTCAGTGTATCTACGAACACTCATTGGTTTATATGTCAAAGGGCTTCCTCCATTACGTAAGGGTAATGCCGGGGGGGTCACACCAGCGGCGCGCACTCGCTGCAATGCGACAGGCTGCGATGCATTTCAAACGGAGCTCGGCTTCATCCGGCTGCGAGGCGACGAGCTCACGGCTTCACGGCGACAGGGAAAGATGAGCAGAATTCAACTTTAAGCAAATGAGCGGCGCCGGCCGACAGCCAGCAGGAGGGAAGATACGCCGATCACTGCGTATTTGGTCATGATTCGGCTGTTTTTTGAATGAAAAATGTCTCGATAAAATAAGGAACACGTCACGTTTATGCTTCTCCAACGAGGACAATTCTTTATTTCAAGTGACGGATGGCAAGATTATTTACGTAATTTTTTCAAGAGGTCATAAATTTTGCTAAGTAAACAGCTCCACCATTTTAATTTTAAAAAGTGCACACGGCCCCATCGATCTATATAATGTGTATTAATATGGGAAGGGAGAGAGGTTTGAAATGTTTGGCGCGCCCACAACAGCCAGTGAATTTTGAGCCGACACGCCCACAGAAGCCGGGCGTGGGAGACCTGGCGACGGGACGAGAGCCGCTGGGCTTCACGCTGCAGCCGCGTCGCCGGCGGTGCGACCGGACCATAACATTACTAACTCAATGTGTTACATGACAAGACATTAAAAGTTTTGACAGAGGCTGACATAACCCTTCTGATACAAGCAGAGACCTCTAATACAAACGCCAATTACTTTGTGCTGATTTGCCAAAGCCTTGCAGTTTCAAAATTGGGATAAGTACTTTGGCTTTGTATTTGCAAATTATATTATCTAAAATTGTTAAAAGGTTAAACAGCAATTATCCCTGTCCGAGTTCAATATAAGGAATACTAAATAATTCATGGAGCACAGTCGATTTCTCCTTGATGCAACCTAAGATGTGTTTCCAACGCTGCAAAACCTCATTCAGTGGGTAGGTGAAGATGCACGGTGTCAGTAGTGTGCACATCTAGTCAGGTTGCAGGCGTAGCCTGGCCCGGGGTCTCTGCACGCGGCTTCATACCCAATCTCTACTAGTTTTGTGTTTGCTGGGCGGGTGGCTGGAGTGGTTATGGAGGCAGGTGGTCCTGGGATGGCAGAACTCGCTGCCGAGCCTTCTGGGGGCGTAGCGGCCTAATTCACCAAACTTGATAACCTCTGTGAAATACTCACGCTGGCGGTTTGTGGTGGTTTTGATGGCAAACTAAACCGTTTGCAACTTGTTTATGGAGATTTGTGACACAGGCACAGACATTGCCTGAGGTTCTCTCCTGAGGGGAAGTTGTTTGGTTGCACCGGGCTTCTGCACACAATTCTGTAATTATTATCTCTGATTCTCTAATTATCAGCACAAGAGATTTACATCAAAGTCCTGTGTGGTATTGTATGTAAACTACAACGACTTACAGTACCAGTACACTGAGCTGATAGTAAATCACCACAGCAATTTACCACGTGATGAGCCTTATTTCAACACGGATTCAAAGCACAAATTGCATGTAACAGCTGTCTGCAAGGAGCCATTAGAGTCAAGTTTAATGTTTCAGGATATTCAGTGTTTCGTGTTTTAAAAAAAGTGTTATTGATAGTGATATATAGTGATATTTGTAATGTTTTGCGTTTCATGTGTGTGTTTTTATGCTTAGCGTTGACAGTTATTATTAAGCTATAGCTTCAGAAAATGTTGGCAGACGTGTGGTGTAATGTTAATAGAGGCTGTATATTGTCAGTCTGGATTTTCTTTCCCATTAGAGCACATTAGCATAATAGTGGCAGTTGTGTGGGTGTTGCTTTGTCAGGCAATAAACACAAAGCATCTTGCTTTTGATTCCTTGTCATAAGAATATAAACGTCATTCAGTCTTTGCCGCCTTTGTTTAAACGTCTCTTCTAACAAATAGAGCTTTTGTGGAGCATCTGCTCTAATCTCTGATAATATGATTGTCATTGAAAGCGGCTGATTTGATAATCCTCTTAGACGATGCAGTCGACAGTGAAGATCTGTCTCAAAGAAGCTTGTGGTTTGGGCTGTCAGATCAGAGTTAGATCTACTGAGCTATAGCTTGACTCCATGTTGAACTCTGGCACATGTGACACTTTTTTCCCCATTCTGCGCAGCTAAGGTTGGTCAACTCATTTAGGGTTAATTAGATGAAATACCTGCTCAGTCTAAATATATACATGCAGTACATGGTTTGTGGTTTTCCAACATTACACGGTTGTTCTCACATGGCGTGTCACCGTGTCCCCCTCCCCGCCTATCACTCTTCTCTTCGTCCCTTCACTCTTCCACTTTCCTCCAGTTCATCGCGCTTCTCTGCCTTTCATCTCTCTCCATCCCGCCATCCCCTCTCCTTCTCCCCTCCTTATATCGCCAGTATGGGATGAGATCTGAATCATCTTTCTGTCAGTCCACAAGAAGGAGGAGTGGGAAACTCTCATCTCACCAAAGTCTCCTTTTCCATAAATCACCTGGAGTTGCAGCTGAGGGAGAATTGTCAGTCTGGCTGGAAGCTCCAGACTGCTCAGTTCCAATTATCCATGCCACTGTGTGTGTGTGTGTATGTGTGTGTGTGTGTGTGTGTGTGTGTGTGTGTGTGTCTTGCACAGCTGCTTATTTTCGGCCTTGCATTAGATGCATTAAATTCCACATATTTCATATAATAGTCTTAGTGAACAATGAACAATAGTCTCACTGTTGTCAATTTGGATTCAACTCTAAATATGAACTTGATAACAGTTGGTGGCAAATATTTAGTTAATCGGTTAATCACCCTTCATTGCAAGAATGCTATCATCAGTTTCTGGCCAGATAGATATATGACAATGTTAGAATTTAGATTTTTGTTCATGGGAAGCAGCTATTTCTTACAGACCACAACCACATCACCATTCTATTATTTATATCAAAATTGCAGAATCTGTCACAATGTCATTTCATATTTCATTCATATGTGACTTACAGTACTGTTCTCAGCCATGTGGGACATGTGGGCTCCTTCTGTATACTTCATCCTTCACAAATCATCATTTTTGCCATTTGCAACATCATTCACCCACAGACGCTTTTTTTTCTTCCTTATTTGCCCTGGAGATGAGATCTCAAGGGAAATGGCTCAGTTTCAGCCATTATCTTCCTTAAAAATATCACATAGGGCCATCTCATCAATTTACAAGCCCATATCCAGTCAAAACGACGTTAAATTCCAACCCGTAGGGCGACAGAAAAGGGTCATTAATTTCAGCGCTGGGAAACATCACATTTATTTCTTGAATATCTGTAGACCAGCAGCTTTAGATGCGGTAGATAGGGTTTGACCGGTGCTGCAAGGGGCATGAGACGGATATGAATCATCGTGAAGCTCCGTCTGCTGCTCTGTAGCTATGAACCTGTTGAGAGAAGAACGATGAGGACCGAGGAGTCCGGTCACAAGTCGCAGAGCGGCCACAACCACTGATAACGCCACATCTAAGTCCTCGATCAAGGACCTTTGACCCTGTACAGTAGACCTGAAAACATACTTGTGTTTTGTTAACCGATCTGTTCCCACTTTGCTCGTCCTACTTGGCTCCTCTGACACACTGCATCGTCATATATCCACTTCCTTTTAGCACGTTGTGAGTTGATGATGAGACTGAGAAACTTTTGCCTGCGTCTTGCCCTCACAATGCATTGTGGGAGACTCTTGGCAGCTTGGTGTGCAGTGTTTGCAGAATACCATAGTTCACCGGATCAATATAGTCTTGGTACTGTACAAGATTGGTACTTACTCTACAAGCATTTCTCTGTTTCTCAGCAGCAACACGATAGCATCAAGTGCATTTCTGTAATTCCTGT
>OMKR01045153.1:0-10124 GCA_900302355.1 Cyttopsis rosea | reverse complement strand
TCCCCTACTGTTTCCTTGGCGGAAACTCCAATTTGGGATGTAAACAAAGCTGAAAAAGGAAAATAAATGTCAGGCGAGGGGGCAGCCCCGTCGTTGACCTCGCGACCCGGCGGGGCAAGGCGGTGGGGGGGCAATTGTGGAAGTGTGTAATTTGATTTTTGAGCCCTTTTACCCCGCTCAGGACGCCATCTTTCGTGTCGGGGAGCCTTTAAACTAGGGAAGTGGTTCCTTTATGGCACTTCACAATGTGGCTGCTGACACAGCGTTTGCCAGATAGCTCATGATGGATGGAGGAGGAATCCACTGCAGGCCAGATCCTCTTAGCACTCAGAGCTGGACCTTACAGTATATCAAATATTACATTGCAATTCAAAGGACTGCAATTTCTATATTACAAAGGTACCATATGGTATTGCTCAAATCAGTTTTATAATACATAGAATTCTTGCATGCAACATACCGGTGAAATTGTGATGTGAAGATCTATGTTCTCTCACAATATACTATACTGTATTACTATATTGTGAGAGAAGTAAAGTGCTCTTCAAACAAAATGTTTTGTTTGAAGAGTTAAATGCTAAAGCTCTTGAGACTATTGGGCGTCTATGCAGTAAGATCAGTATGTGACTTTTGGAACAATAGAGGCCTCATGGGTATTTGTCCACTATGTAGCGAGACACATCGCAGAGAAACAAAGGACCCCATAAATATCCTGCTGCTAGCCATTTTATTTTTCTCTACACCACTTTGGTCACGGAGATACATTTTAAAACGTGCCCTCGGTCGCTTCTTCCATCTCACACCTTTCAGCCTAACCCATCTTTAGATCCCTCTATCCAAATTACTCCTTGAATTTTGTCAGAGCTCAGGAACATACAAAATCAATACCATAATAATAATAGTTGCTGCTATTATCGCAGAAACACATCTACAGTATACCAAGCATTGTTGACTCAAGCCTCCATCCTCTTTAATCCGTCTGTCCTCCCACTACGCAGCATTAAAACAGCTGGGCATCTGTTTGCCGACCATTCATAATTGTGCCAGGGTAATTAAGAGCTTTCTGCTAAATGATAACTTTGTCTGTCTTCTCAGATGTTGCCTAACAAGGCAAGGGTGTTTGTGTAGCTCATTCGTCATTGTCATCCAGCGCTAATTACTGTCCTATGAATCGCTATTGCGACCCGGCTCTGTTACGGTGGATCAGAACTCTAATGGACATTTTGTTCCTCGCACTAATGTGTGTTTAGATCCACAATAAACATTTACTGCGTCTGCTTCAAACTGGTCTAATGTATCTTTTATGATCGTGTTATATGAAAGGCAAAGAGTGAGTAATTAAATTTATTGTATGCGTTGCTTGATCCTTACTTTTCCCCAATAATGCACCCAGCAATCTCAATAAAAGCAGAATATCACTGAATGAGATAACATTCTCTCCAGCAGACAGGCCTTAAAGTGTCCTAGGCCTGACTTTTACAATGATAGGAAGGTTAAGTTAGCACTGTGTTAGATTTATGCCGCCTTTCAGGCATCCTTCATTTCCACTTACTTACCAGATCAGGCAATCCCCCGGCCAGTCTATAAAACCCCACAGCTTACTTTTCTTTAATTAAATGCCACTCGTAATGCTCCCGGCGCACCCCGTATATCTGCAGCCATAGCTGGTGCTTTAAAAAGCAAAGAGCCACCTTTTAATGCAGTGCGCCGTCTGCGGCTTAGTGGCACCCATTGGATGGAACCACCAGCATCCATCTTAACGAGGTCACACCGTTTGATTTTTAATATAACGGTCAGTGCTCAGGCCCCGCGTCCTCCTTTGAAATATTAGCGCCCATTAACGCTGTGGAAGCCAGCCCGCCCCTCCCCTCTGCACAGAAACCCGGCGGCAGTCGTCCTCAACGTGAGGGTGGGCGGATTCAGGTCCGTGTACAGACCTGCTCCTACTCAGCGCCATAGGCTGGCCAAAAGCCCCCTTTTTATAGGCTGGCTTTATGGCATTCATTATGCACACTTAACAGCCACTGTAATTCTCTGAGATGGGGTGAGGAAGTGAGGCTATTAGCTGTTGGAACCAAACGTGGGCTACTGTAGAGTTTGACCTTTTGTTTTGGACATGAAAAATTATGTCTGTGGCGTGCGCTGGTGAGATTTCCCCATCTACACTTTGGCCTGCGCTGTTGTATCTTCCCCCTGCATCCAAAATACAGGTATGACTCCTCTATTCATGTCTGCTGGCTTCTGGAGAGCTTATCTACTCAAGAGGAAGTGGCAAGATCGAAGATGCTATGAATTGAGCCCAAAAAGACGACTGAGTTTTTCTAGCGAGAATCTCTCTTTTAAGGGACTTTTACAAGACGCTGAGTTGCAGTGAGTGGAAATTGTCGTGTCAGGGCTATAAAATTGTGGCATCAAGGGGTCAGGGCTGAAATTGTCACTCACGCTCCCACACAAACAGTTGAATTAGAAGCAGGTCTCAGTTGAGGGGTTAAACTTTTTTGTTCCTTGTTTTTTGCCTCCCACTCAGTTAATGCTATGTGGTAAGAACACAACACAGCATTAGCACTGCTCCAAAGTTATATTCTGCAGAAGTCTGAAACATGGTGAACACTGTCCTGATCAGTCTGTTAGTAGACATGTGTGCTTCCCCCTCCACCCCTTCTCTTTTCCTCCCCTGGTTTATTGCTTGGCTGCAGGGATGAATCTTCCCTGTGAAGCATGGCTTACGCTTGCAGTAGTGCACCCATAACAAATTATTCCGGCACCTCCTCTCAACATGACTTATCCTCCAGTGACAGAGACGTGAGACATTCCATAAGTTATTGTGCTGTGTGCCCTTGGAGCCGTCGCTGTGTTTACACAACCTCATATTCGTCCCGGCCCCCTGCCTAGCTCTATTCCCTCAGAGAGAATTCCAGGTCACAATCCAATCCGAGCCAACCATGAGAACACAATTCTGGAGCTTCCCTCGGTCAGGAAAACAACAGAAAAAAAAGAAAGCGCGGCACGCCGTAAAAGGGCTCCCGTCATGGGCGATCTTGATGTCATAAATTTGAGGACGGTGACCCCATAAAGCAAGCTTGACCTACAGACGGAGGAGAGCGAAATGGACCACGCATCATTAGGTTCACACACAGCAGTCCAGATTAGATTCCATTCCCTGTCTTGTACTGTACGTAGTCAGTACCAAGTCAGCAGGTCTGGGGATGTGTCGCTGACCATTGGGACTGACTTTATACTTCAGCAATGCAATCTCCCTTGCCGGCTACTTGAATACTATGAGGGGGTGTGGAAAGTGGAGGAATCTAGCTTTGTATACCTTATATTAGGAACTCTAATTTTGTGCATCTCAAAGAGCATACCAAGGTGTTGTTTTTTTCACTGGAAATTAATTTGATAAATTTTTTTGGTTTTATTAAGCACAACTATAACAGAATAAGCATGATTTGTTTATCTTTTGAAGGTTGTATTTTTTTTTAATGGCTTTCAAACATGCCCAAACAGGGTTAAGAGGGCCTGGGTCTATGGGCAGGCTATGCACCTTTTAAGGCATTTAAGGCATCTTCTGTTTCTCCCAGATGTTGCGTGCAGCTATTTATTAAGCTTGTAAACAGGACGCCAAAGTGCACAAAGCGTAATGGTCGCGAGGCATAAACCGCAATGACATTGTTGCCGGGCCTTACAATAGATAGCTGCCTGCTTAACGTGATTAAGAGCCCAGGATGGAGCATGCCAGGGCTTTATCGACTCTAAGAGGGAGGGCGCTAAATTGAAATGCAAATCTTAACATTTTGGAATTCATTAGGGCTCACACAGCCCCTTGCTACAACAACAACAGTAAAAAAATGTATTAAAATAAATAAAATGATTGCGCTGTGTGGTGGGGCGATGATGTTGGTGGGGGTGTTTCTTGCAGATTCTTCGTCTGAAGGGGAATGGAAATAAATGACTCCAACCTTCTGCCATTGTTCGTTTTAATGGCTATGGCCTTTTCCCCTCCTTTTTCCTCTGCAAATGTTGATGTGAAGATGGCTTTCATCAGCAGGCCTGCTGTCTGGTACGTCCCCAAATGGAACAGGTGGTTTGTCCCCTGTTACGCTAATGACAGAGCATGTGAGAACATCTGCTAAGTAATCAAGTAACACGCTAACCCCTCTCGGTACAGGAAACAGACGCCTGAATATACAGTATAATCTGTCATAATTATTATATATATAAATGTTGTCTGGTGCAAATGAAAGCAAGTTATCGCCAAAACCTGAAGTAACAACTCTTTTTGCGAAGTTGGGCGCTGAATAGAGCAGTCTCCTTTGAGATGAATGTTCTCAAACAGCACAAACGCATCGTTTTTTTGTGCTCTCTCAGTCTTTCACAACTTCTGTGGCTCGCTCACCTGCACGCACACAATCACATCACTCGCTGACGTATGGCAAGTCCTGATCCGTATCTCCCACACACACATTTCCCCAGAGAATTGATTAAAATCAGAGAGACGCAGACCTTGAACATAGCTGCTTTTGTCTGAACAAACAAAGGCTGCCGGTAATTGGATTCACATTGAGGGAAGTATTTAAAACAGTCTGGTAACTAACACAAGCTGCAAGCTCTTTCACAGCAATTTTTGTGACAGAGCCGCCTTTATTGGTCTAGTCCTGCTCGAGCGGAGCGGAATTATGTCAAGACGCTCCCTTTTAACCCCTGGGAACGTTATTACGAGAATTCTGTCAATCAAAAAGGAGTTCAAAGGTCTATCACCTCCTTTCCCCCGACGGGTTCTTCCATTTGGAACATATACATAAACACACCATTAACTCACTACAAGTCTGTCAGCCACAAGCGGTGGGGATGGGGATGGAGCCCTCTGTTTTTGCACAAAGGTTTCGTGTTCGGCCGAGTGCAACTTTAAGATGAAAAGGACTCGCTGGCAGTTGATGTGACCCCGTGGGATTGTAATCCAAGCAGGCCAAATACCACAAGTTACAGATAATTAAGCCAGTGAAGGACTGATTACAGGCGGCTACACCCGCAAAAAAAATCAATGAGCATGGCCAGACAAAGTGTGTCTGATTGTTTACATACCTGGGACTAGGCGGGATGTAGTGAGAGAGAGAGTGAGAAACGACTGCCATTTTACGTCTGGGTTTGAGGTGAACGAGATAGAGATCAACGCCAGATGGCTGCAGTCACAGGGCCCCGGGCTCAGGGGACACAGGGATCCAGTGATCCATCGTTCACCCAGACAGAGACACTCCATTACACTGGCTGTGAACCCGGGTTAGAGAAGTCATCTTAGGAAAAGGACACCTTTTTTTCCAGCTCAATTTCTACTCCATCCTGTTGATATTGGGCCCCCCCGGCCGCGGAGAAAACTCCACCTCTATCGCGTAAGCTGCTGAGCCTGCTAGGTGGGAGCGTGCCCGCAGCCAAGAGGGAGTCCAGCGCCACAAACTCCAGAGAACTTGCCGCTTTAAGTATATTTGCACAGTTGCACCAACCCCAGTGATAATAATTGCAAAGGCCTATTATCAGCTCGGGATGTTGAGTAACGTTTTGATTATATGAGTCTTATCAGGGTTTGGCTGAACATTATATCATTCTGTGTTTACACTCTCTTGTCGGATTATGTGTTCTAGCACTGTTTACCTTTATGTCGGCCGTTTAAGGCTAAGTGGAGTTCACCCCTATCAGACAGTTGTACCTTGTACCCTCATCCACTAGCCACAATTACACCAGAGTTCAGTGTTTTGACTACGATGATCGGATAGTTTGGTAATTATTGAGCTGTTTTTTATATCAGTAGATCTTAACTGAGGCAATTCAACTGACTCTTTTCTAATGACCTACTTTTTTGATTCTTTAAGATGTAATTGAATCTGCTACGTTAACAACAACACATTCATTTGGGTCTCTGATGGGCCTACTAACACGCTAACAAGTTTTTTGTTTTTAATTGCTCTGCCTCGGTCGAACAAAAAGGCCTAAAACACGCTATTTGCCGTCACACCCGATGTCACGTGTGACACATTAGAATTAGAACCGCCCCCCGCCCCATCTGAGTAACTCCACCCACGGCTGGAGCGCCAGCATGTGGAGCCACTGAAGCGAAACAAACTTTTAAATGAGGCATTGTAGATGTAATATGAGTGAAGATTCAGCAACTGCATTGCCTATTTCTCGCATCAAATTTGTTCAGAATCAAATTTTAGTGGACTGATAAGGTTGAAATTGTGAATGTTTATCTTCTTCACACAGAAGTGGGAGAAACGGATCCAGGGTGGGCGTGGCACACGCACACTGAGACACGCACACGCATACACGCACACTGAATCAGCCTGTCAGAGCCTGGAAGAATAGAGACACAGGTTAGAATGGCTAGAATGAATAATCTGAGTGGTATTTTCAGCAAAACACTTCAAATACATGTTGTGGCGACATCAGAGACCTATATTAACCGGTTGAAAAGGAGCATGATAACGCTCCTTTTAAGGAAACGCCACGCAGCACTGAAAATTTGTAGAATGTAGTTGATTTTACATCAATCCCTGATTTATAGTCAAACAACACAGAATCTAGTCACTAGATTGACTGTTTAAGTGTGGAAGCACTAGATTCAAACAGTCAATAGGTTTGTGTCTGCGCCCACCCTATATGAGACAGGAACACGTACATGATAAATATTTATGCTCCTAATTGCTCTGTGTGCATTATTAATTGCACCAAAATATCCCTCCAAGAGGATTTCATTAGGGTAGGAAATTAGTCAAAGCTAATAACACTAAGAGTTGAAATAGCATTTTTAAGCATCAGCCATGTTTCTTCCCTCATTTTGCCAGTGTGCTGAAGTTCATAAACCGCACAGTAAATGTGTTCATTAGAATTGGTATTTCCTCAAACGGAGTTGACTGTAGAAATTGCGTGTGATTAAATATTAGTTTGAATATAATTAGCATCTATTAGCAAACTGTGCTATGGCAGATAATGAAATTCTTAATGAAATGCTTTGTTGAATTCTGTGTCGAGGGGGTTGATTTTCCTCAAATTTGTAGTCGGTGTGCCCTTAAAACCACATACTGTACAAGGGATACTGACAATTATATAGGATATGCAGCATTAATATACTCCGCAATATACATTCTTGGTTTCTTATTGAATCAATATATAATCTTGACACCTAATTGTACCATTGCCTTATTGGGCTCATTTGGTGTTTGAGAGGGTGTTTAAGTCTGTCTGCTCCAAACAGCAGCCCACAGTGGGTTTAATAGGCTTCTCAATCTGGTGGAGCTATTACCAAATCTAACACAGACCATTAGGCCGCATGAGCTTAATTGCACATTAATTGGATAATTAGTCCTGCGCTTTGTTTTTCTTCCATTTTTTCCCATCTTCTCCCCCTTATTTTGACACATGCTCGGTCAGTCCCCTAGTTTGTGTTTTTGCTCCGCTGTGTTGTTCAGTGCGGGCAGAGAATGCAGTAGGCGGTGCAGCCATCCTGTGGCTGGAGCCTCGCCTCCGGTAGGGGTTGCTCCATGTGGGTGGGAGGCCAAGGCTGCGAGGATTGATGGAGCCCCAGGTTCTCCTCCTCCTGCGCTGTCATGTTGACCCACAATGCACGCTGTGTTTGTGTCTCAGCCTGCACGGGAACCAGAAAGAGCTGTGTGTCTGGCATGCATAGTTAAATAGAACACAACTCTCCGGCGCAAAAGGTGCATTATTTATGAACTTTTTAAAGAGATTCTATTCAGCCCTTCCTCGCATTTTTCTCCCCGACATTATTGTCTGTGCTTTAGGCACACGGCTCGGCATCCTCGGATTGCTGCCATTAAACCCAGGGAGCCATCTGATGGAGTTATCAAAGTAAATGTTTGGCACATTTGATAGTGTTTGAAATATCCTCCTGTAATAAAGCTCTTAGGGGAGGAAAAAGGACAGGCTTTTTATGCAAATAGCTCCGCTAACTCCAGTTCTTCAGATGTCATACCGTGTCAGAAAATACTCACATTTATCTGTAACATCGACAAACATGCAGCGCACCTCCCAGTATGACGGTAGTTGTAGATTGGAGACGGAGGCAAAGTGTTCGCCATATGACGCCGCGCCTGGCAACACTGACAATTTACAAGAAATGAATCTGGCACGCTGCCTTTTGATAAAGTTTGGTTTCATAGCTACATATGGTAGACATATGGAAGCGAAACTGTGCGAGAACGTCGAGGAGATCGATGAGGTCAACGGAACCAGATTTCATTGTGTGGGTTTGTTAGTTGCAGGAGGTCAGTGGTATAAATAACATCATGCCCCGTGTGCCTCCAGATTGCTCGGCCCTTTTGTTCACCCCTGCTGTTCCTTTGAAGTGGCCGCTCCTGTACATCTTCTTACGGACAAGCAAATGCTGTACGGAGAGAAAGACGGTTCGCTTCACACTGTTAGTGTTTTCAGATGGGGCATGGCATACATGACGAATATGTGCACTCTTTGGGGATAAGAGTGGAAAATTGGGGCAAAGTGAAAGCTTGCGATGCACTGCAAGTTGGTTTATGGCGATGCTGTGCCTTAATGAGCTGTTTCTGCCGTGCCCTGCTAGGCCTTGTACTGATTAGAGGAGCGAAACCTCGGCGCTGTAGCACTCCTGAAAGATTCACGGCCTCCTTCTGTCTCCGTGGCATTAATAGCCAGAAAGTGCGATCATTCCAAAGTGTTAAACTGCTCCCTGCAAACACGGGGCTGTTTTTTGTGTTGTTTATTTGTTATTCATCTCATCCAATTACCATTCTAAAGGGGGAGTGTTTCTCGCCCCAGTGTTGGGGGAATAGGAGATTAAAAGGCAACGAGGAAACATCTGTGTCTCCGCTTTGCCACAAATCTGCATCTCATTCCTACTGCTGGCATCCAAATAGACAGCGCCTACAATACAGAAAGGAAACAAGAAAAAAAAAAGAAAAGGAAATCACCAAGGCTCGCAAGGCTAGAGAGTAGAGGGAAGGGTTACCATAGAAACACATACCTCACAAGGGTTTATGGGCTGCATCCTATCACATGCTATCAGGAATTACCATAAATCTTCTGGCAGCGAGGGCTGCAGTAAAGGTGTGCCTCAGCAGTGAATGACAATGTGTTGATCCCCGCATATCAGGACAGATGCATTCACGCTCTTTAAATCAAGAGGAAAATGGCATCAGATTTAGTCTGTGACAATAAAAGGATGGGTGGAAGAGCATCTCTAACACATTTCATTTCTTGAGTCTGTGCGTGACTAGATTCTAGTAAACAGAGGACAGAGGGAAACAGAGCAGGATTGCTCCTGCCTTCTTCCTGCATTTGCTGTCATTGCTGAGATGCGTGATTAAAAATACAGAGAGGGGAAAAATGTCCTATTTTGAAAGAACCGTGTATTTAAAGCAGAAAATCGTTGATTGGGTGCCATTATTCCCGCTAATCTAGTCCACTTGTAGTACAGTGGTCTGCGCGCAGAAATCGCACACGCTGAGACAATCAAATTGTGTCAGAGCGCAGTGGTACACCGGGGCGCAATTTCCACAAATGGCATCCTTTCCCGCTCCTCTCATCCTCTCGACTTCTGACGCCGAGCGATGGCACTGAGAGCATTATCAGATGTGTTCGAGCGGCTCCCATCAACGCGACCCCCGGTGGGCGGCACAGATATCGAGTGACCTTTTCTGCATGGCTCTGCGATATTAACGCCATCTCCCCCGCCCTATTACCACGGGAACATTTCACGGAGTATTAGACTTAATAAATGACTTTTTTCCCCTCCGTCTCCATCTCTCGTCCCCTCGCCTCTCTTTATGCCATTTTCCTCCCCTTGTGCCCGGCCTGCCTGGCTCCCATCGTCCTCCTTGCTCCTGAGCCGATAACCCGACCTCCCCGGAGGCCCGGCCTCCATAATCGCGTCAGTTCACGGCCTTCTTATTCCGGCAGAATTGCTTAATTGGTATGTGTTCTACATAACTGTCGGAGTATTAGACTCACAAATGAAGGTTAGAACCTCAGTGCTTGTAATCGACTGAAAGAAATTGATTTGTGCTCAGCTGCCCTTCTGGGACGAGACTTGATGGTTCTCTGAAGAAATGAAGCTTTTATAATTGTGTGTTCTCCCTCCTCCC
>OMKR01045152.1:0-11123 GCA_900302355.1 Cyttopsis rosea | reverse complement strand
CCGTGGCTTGGACATTTCTTCCATCCATATGCACCCATAGCATACCTACGCTCCCACACCATCACAAGCCATGACCCTGTTCCCGAATGGAGCCTAATTGTGTCCATGCCAGTCTTGGTTTAGCGGTGCACCAGACATTGGTCTAAGTGAAAGGGTGTGTGATGGACTTAATGGTTAAAACCAATGAGGAATATAAAGTCCAAAAAAATAATAATCTACAGATTGGTTAGTATACAGGTAATAGAGAATTTAAATATCATGTATATTATTTTAACCTGAAAAGTTCCCCTCATAATCCAATCAATTTGGCCATGCTTTTTGACACCCATTCCGGTTTACTGTGGAGAATCTACAACAACACAACCATGACTTATCCATGGAAGAAGATATTTCATATTTCCATGGATAAGTCCATGGAAAGACCTCATTCAACTCCCTATCGCACTCCAGTCAGTGCAACACAACTACGTCACTTGTTTCTGCGGTGGTCAAACCCAACTCTAAATAAATAAATTAAGTAAGTAAACCGAAGCTGAAGCAATAAAGGGCAATAAAGAGGTTCCAGGGTACATTAGGCGTAACATTAGATGGGCGGAATTAGCAAAAACGAGAAACCATCGAATCGCATTACACACGGTCCAGAGAAACTGGTAGTCAACAAAATATAAATTAGTGCTATATGAGGGTAGAGTGGGCTAAATCCACAGAGGAGTATCAGTAACAATTGTTTTGGCCAGGTCAGAGTTTCACCTCATTCCCTGGGTGGAACAGGGTCGACCATGTACTGACCACCACACACACACACAGACACACACACGGCATGCTCCACCGGAGCAAACTTTATTGATCTCCAACCTAATTTCCTAATTAGTTTTTATTGGATTTCATAATCGTCATCAGGACACATCAAAAGAAACTCAAAACCCCAGCAAGATTTTCTGCCCTCCTCAACATAATTTTTTTTGAGTTTTTTTTTTTTTCCCCCACTTTAAAAATGAAGCCATGTATTCAATTTCAACTCCCCAGCTGTGAGAGCGACCCTCTGCTTTTTTTTAATTTATTTATTTGTTTTTTTACTTTTTCTACCAAAAACTCCTTGGACAGCAAACACTGCGCAAACACACATTTTTCCCATGTGCAGTAAGTGATGTTTAGCGTCGCACATTTTCTGCTTGATCTGCTGCTATTTGTCACACTCCTGCTCTCTCCCTGGCCGCCCCTCACTTGTAGCTCTTGTTAAACATGCTGCAGTAAAAAGCGCAGAAAATCAGGGAAAAGCATTGTCCCTTGCTGATACTGATTCTGGTCAGTGAATTATTAGTGTTCCCGCTCCTCCCTTAGAGCAGTGATTCCCAACCTCGGGTGCCGGACCCCCACAGGGAGTCGCTAGAACGTAGCGGGGGGTCGATTTGAGGCATAGTTTCTTTGGCCCAAAAATCCACATGAGAGTTAATTTAAGTCGCTAGAACGTAGCGGGGGGTCGATTTGAGGCATAGTTTCTTTGGCCCAAAAATCCACATGAGAGTTAATTTAAATACAAATTGGAGAAATACACCCATGACCACATGTTGTAATGCATTGTACGCTAAAAAAACCGCCGAGGTTAGATTTAGGGATTCTGAGTAAAAAATGGCGGGAACCCCCGTTTTAAAGAATTCTATAGCCCCTGTTACTTTGTTCTCCTGACCCAAGAACCTCAATGATCAGTGGGTCAGAAAATGAGAATGGAGTGGAAGAATTTTGGGAAGATAATCAATTTCTGACCTCAAGATTTGGCCGTAGCGCTTGGTCCTCACAGGCCGTGTCCTCTCTCGCACGACAGCGGGGGAAGGATCTTCTTGAACGGTGGATCCACCCTGCATCAATTTGGTCGCAGGCCTCCTCCGTGGCTTGGATGAGGGGTATCCTGAACCCAAGACAACATTGTGTAGTTCAATATACCGTAGGCCTACTATAAATTTACATGTAAAAAGGTTCTGTGTGCAGTGCACAATACTGAAGTGTACATCACTTACCTCCACATATTCATGCCGCAGCTCTTTTACTCTCTAGAATTTCCACCAAATGGCACTCGGTAGAGTTGTTTCATCTGCATGTGCTGTTTTTTTAAGGATTCGCCCCGGTGTTGATACAGAGACCTGGTGGACATTATTGAAAACTGTGTGGTCATTGAGGATGTTTGTTTGAATTTCTCTGGAGGCGTATCGCATAATTGGCCAAAGCCATGTTTATGATAGCCCTCTCTCGTTCCTCTGAGAATACGGGGCCCCTTCCTCCTTGACGTTCTCGACCATCAATCCTATGTAGACCATTCAAAATACACGTAAAATGTCACAGGACGGCGTGCAAGTCATCGTTTCAAACATGGAATGCAGTGAATGGTGAACCGCAAAGTACTGATGTGGCGCATATAGCAGGCTCCATTGTACTGAAATGACAGTAGAGATAAGTTGTTTTTCACCTGCGCTCTTGTCGAAATGTCCGAATTACTGTTGCAACAGCACATCTATCCGAGGTTGGGCTGAACTCGCTGTCCAGCCTCGCTCAATGTCAAACCCATGGTTTGCGACATGGTCGACCGATGTTGCTCGAATCTCCTCTGAGAAATTTGGTCCTCCGCCGGGTCTACCTCTACCTACCCCTCTTCCTCCCCGGGCTCTCATCCTCACTCTCCCTCTTCCTGCAACGTTGCCTTCCTTTTTTGCTGAAGACAGGTACACTCACCTGTTGCCTATTTATAGCGCTTATGCCCGATTGGCGAGTTTATAAATAAGCACCCCACTGTCTGCACACCTGACGGCCGTGTTTGATCAATTGGTTCATAGGTGTGGTGTTTGGAAAGCCGGTGGCTTACAATAGCGAAGAAGTGACATCGTGTTAGATTTCTGCGTCTAATGTAGAGATGTGTTTTTGGTGTTTTGCTAAAAAGTGTGAGGCTTGAGAATGTGCTTATAGTCGTGCAGATCCAGGCTGAGGTTTTGCTCCTTGAGTGTCAGGTTTCACTAACTGTGTGTTCTTTTTTATTTTAGTGCGTAAGCAATAGTAAAAAAATAAAAAAATAAAAGAATAAAAAATAAAAACAAACACAACATACCCTCTTGACTGTAAAACCATGTTGTGTGCTCTGCCTGACACCGATTAGTGGGTATTTTGCTCAACACAGGAAAAAGAATTATAATTCCTGCGCATTGCATAGCTGCTGGCTCGTCAACATGCTGAAAGATTCAGAGTCCGACACAGAACAATGCCATCCAAGATACACAGAAGTTGGTGTGGATTATTACACATCAGGATGTCCTTGTAGCCGGCGTGTACACCAGGCACTGTTTTCACGTCCGTGGTGTTGAGCGATTCAATAAGGAAGCATAACAGAGAAAGTCTAAAGGCGTTAAGAGACAAAGGACATCTAATGTTCATGTTCAGGGGAGGAGATAACAATCTGTTTACAAATCACTATTAGACAGACAAATAACTCCCGATATCTGTGGCAAATGGTCCCATCTATTGACGCTCTTTTCTGTAATGTTCATTTCAGAGTCTTCATCTCATAAATGAATGACATGTTTGTCCCTGTGACTATCCATCTTTGTTAAAACAAATAAATTGCAGGTCACAAAGTGAAAAAAGATGGGATTAAGGGCAGTAACTTGTACTACCCTGCTCCTGCACTTGATGCCAGGTAGGTTTTACAAGCTTACATTCTGTTCATCTACATACAGTGTATATAGGAAGGAATCTCTGTCTCTGTCTGTCTGTCTTTCGATTATCTCCACAACCGTTCATCCGATCTACTTCGCACTTGGCGGGTGTATCGCCGGGGATCCAAGGATGTGCGGTGTCAAATTTGGTGCAATTTGGACACGGGGCAATATGAATAAACTTTGAATAAACAAGCGAACAGCGAGCTGTGCAGCGGCGGGGCGGGGCTTCAGGGCTCTGCGACTGAGTCGCTTACGTCCGCAGTGCAGCCCGTTCCCAACACCGCAGCCCGTTCCCAACACCGCAGCCCGTTCCCAACACCAGAGCCCGTTCCCAACACCGCAGCCCGTTCCCAACACCGGAGCCCGTTCCCAACACCGCAGCCCGTTCCCAACACCGCAGCCCGGTCCCAACACCGGAGCCCGTTCCCAACACCGCAGCCCGGTCCCAACACCGCAGCCCGTTCCCAACACCGCAGCCCGTTCCCAACACCGCAGCCCGTTCCCAACAAACAGGCATGTTTTGAACGGGCACTGCGCTGAGTGTTGATGCGCCAGAATCACAATATTTGGTGGCACGGTGGCTCAGTTGTTAGTTGTGGGTTCGAACCCGACTGGTGCCTGTCTGTGTGGAGTTTCCATGTTCTGTTCTCTCCATATTCAAGTGGGTTTCCTTCCACCCTAAAAACACATGCACGTCACATTACACGCTTCTGCCGATGTCCTTGACCAAAGCATTGGCTCTAGAACTGGAGTTGGTCCCTGGGCACTGTGCTGCTACCCACTGCTCATAAATAGTTAGGAATGATAAAATGCAGACCACAAGGTTTCCCTTACAGAGTGTGTGGGTACTCTGTGGGTACTCAAAGTGATAAAATAGAAATTAAAGATGAAATTAAATAGAGCTTTAAGTAACCTATACAACGTAATTCAATAGCATAGCACAGCCATAAAACCATTATCCACAGAGCACAAATTCAAAAGAGCAGTCCAGTTACGCAGATCTCCAATCTGTTTTCTGCTTTCACCAGGTCTCTCCATTTGTATGAGCTAAACAAGGTTCCTCTCCTAACCTCCCTCGACCAAAGCGACTCCTCCATCACTCCAACCCTCGCTCGGTGTAAAAAGTGAACGGGCCACAGGTCGGCAGAACAGGCTTAAATCGCAGTGAAGATGTTTTTGGCCTTGATCACCGTGCACATCGATCCCTGGCTGATTCCCACTCAGATATGTCTTATTTTATTAGTGGCTTCGGCCTTCTGCCGCCCAATTCCACTGTGATCAATACCAGCACCGGGATAGCCCGTATTTTTCTCACTTTTAGTGCCTTAACACTGTTTAACCGTGTCACCTGATAAACGGCAGACCCTCCCCAAACACTGATTTCCTATTGATTTCCCCCTCATTCCACCATTCTCCCCTTCGTCACTCTCCTGTAGTTTTTATCTCCAGTTGTTTCCCTCCCGTTCCCCCCCAATCCATCCCTTTCTAGCTCACTTCAAGTAGAGGAGGGCACTGTCGACCATCATTTCAACTGTCGGTCACCCATTCGGTTGAGAGTGAACCTAGCTCAGTCGAGTCGACCCACATAGGAGTCCTTCCTGTGCTTCATCATCACTTTTAATCAGAAATAGTGAAATATTATCCAATAGTATCAACAGTTCACCGCTTCATCAATAATTTCCAGCAGCTGTTTACACCACACAGCATGGGGATGGGTTTCACTGTAACCGAACATTGCCAGGTTACCATTTCTGTGCCATATTTTAAAAAACAGCCTAGATAAATAAGAGCACCGTAGTTAAGCCTCGCATGTCTGGGTGAACGTGCATACAGGCCACCGTACCATTCATCTGTGCATGCAAGCATGCATGTGCACGGGAGCCAAGTCTCCACAGAGCAAAATAAAATGAGTACCATGCAACAGATGCTATGTCAACCTGGAGGGAGACAGCTCCATCCATCATCAGTTGTGGTCCTGATGATCAAAGTGGGGCTTGGCCTGGGGAGCAGGATGCACTGGGAGCTCCAGCAGGGCAACACAAAATCCACTTAGAGGGACTCTAGTGGAAGTCAAGCTCCACGAACACACCTGATCTGAGTCAATTGTCACATCAAAGCAAATCAAATGGGCAAGTACAATAACTAAATGAAATGTTCATACCTAATATAGAAGAACGGAAATTATAATTCTGTTTCAATGGGACGCGATACCAAAAGAAACAAACAGCAACACTCTAATAAATGCTCCACCAGAAAATAAATATAAATGAGAGTATAGTAAAATATCAGGCCAGTACTTGGGTTCCGTCTCACTCGGTTCACTGTTTATGAAAACTTCAACTTTTTATTGTCTCTGCATAGGCCAGCTGCACAAACCCGCTGGTATTGATCAAGTGCACTTCCACTCACTCTTTTCCCTGATCTCTGAGAGACATATAAAACCATTTTATCAGACAAACGGTCCGCTGCTGGGAGAAGTGGAACCCCTGGCCCGCACACGAACTCTGAATAAGTCAGCGGGACTTTGGACATCGGTTAGGAAATCCACTAACATGACCTGGCATTTTTTATTAGTCCTCTCGCCCTCGAGCCGCGGGTTATGTGATAAACTGACATTCGCAGCCGAGCCTGCCAAGTTACACAGAGCGAGGAGCACACCGAGAAACTGACCGTGAAGTAATAACGAGGGAGTGGGTGAGAGCACAGATTTTCTATTAACACAAAAGGAGAGGAGTTAAAGTGTTTGAGGTCCACGAGAGGACCCGTCTTCTCAACAAGAAAAAAAAAAAAAGAAAAAAACTCCCTCCTTCAGCGACCGCTCATGCACTTCGCTGTAATGGCCACAGCCAAAGAGGAGCTTCAGCACCAGCTAGTGGCGGCGGAGTTCCAGCACCGAGCCTGCTCCACACCAAACACATAAATCATGGCCAGGAGAGTGTAAAATTCAATCGGCTCCTTCCATCCATTTCATGTGAAGCAGACTGAAGGCCGGCCTTGTAGTGCCTGAGAAAGGAAGGGATGGAAAAAAAAGGCGGGGGGAAGAAAGAGGCGCTCCCTACACTTCATCAGGACCCCTACTTCATAACAAATGGAGTGTCTCTCCGGCGGAGGAGTGCCATCAGAAACACGCGTTCTCTCTATCCATTTAATTCCGGCGGCGGAGGAAGGGTCAGGGAGAGAGCAGTGGGTACGAGTTCTGCTCTCCGCTCGCCGCTTCCCCAGTCACACAGTAAACTACCTTTTAGGAATTGTTTCTCAATAAGAAATGATCAGTCCATTTATCTGCACCAGGCGGGCCTGTCTCCTCACCCAGACCTCCAATATTTTTCGTTTGACCTGATCAGGGCTATAAACTACACCGAGACACTTTCAATTTGTCACCCGGGGAGGCCCCGGCAATTCCATGCTACCGATTGCATCCTACCCAACAAATGTAAAAATTCCTCCCATGCTTGAATTTCTTTGGTTTCACTTGTCCTTTTTTTTCATATTTTCAGCTACTAAGAAACAAGGCCTTTCTATAGAATACCAGGATGTAAAGATCATGCTTTGGAGATACAGTTTTTATTCACATCTATTTACCGATGATATCATGCCTGATATCAAGGTGGTGACATAAATAAACATCTCTATAATTATACAATTAGAAATGCACAAAGACATGCCTACACACGAGCATGCCAGCACGCAGGGCGAACACACATACACAATTAAATGTCTATGCTCCCGTGCTTTAAGCTCTGGATATTTTTACCGAACCATATGTAATTTAAAACTGTAATCGTGGCTTTGTGTCCATATGTGCTCAAAGGAGATATGGCTGTTTGTGTTTTCTTCAACTCTGCTGACCATCACAGGTTCACCCGAAAGCAAAAACTCTCGCTTTCATCGATGTTGCCTAACATTTTGGTGGAAAATATGACCGCGTGCCGGTTTTAAGGAATAGTCGCCCATCGTACAATGGACAGCATTATAAAAGCGTCAGCATCAACACTTGCCACTTGACTGGTCATGGAGAAGAGAAAAATTAACCAGTTTGTTTTCTCTCAAAACATGTATAAACTTTGAACAGGGGGTAATTACAATTCACACATGACTTGCTTTCCCATTAAACCTTAAAGAACAGTTAAACATTCTTTAAATGGAATAGGACATGTCAATGATTTTTTGAAAGCGCTGAAACACGGGCGGGAACAGTCAACCTCGTACACACAACCTGTTCAAATTGCTGCCTCGTCCGAATCACATGCCCGCTATTAATCACTGGTGCGTCCGGCTGTCAGGCTTCCCATCATGTCTATAGTTACACAACAATAATGGCCAACTGAGCAGAACAGACAAGAAATGCAGAAACGTTCTCTATATTGTCTTACTTGCGTGTACTCTGTCGGCACATTACGCCTCCTTCCCTTCAGATGACCCCAAACAGACGCCAGCTGAGCCTCATCCTCCATGCATCCAAGGATTCCTGTAATGGCAGTAACAGAATACGCACACAGGTTAAGCAAACCACGGCTATACGAGTGCAATAGTCCATAGAAATCATTATAATTACGTATAGGCCGTTAATTCTAATATAGGACAATTACATGTGATATATCCCCCAGCTACCAATTTTGCACAACTTGCTCCAATTGAAACATAGTGCCTTGCAGGTGGCATAAATATCAAAATTATAAATTATAATAAATGTTGATGCTTGCCTGGGCTGTTGGTAATCGGTGTAATTTCTGAGCCGAGCACATCTGTCCGTCATGACGGTTCAAACTTTAATAGTAATGGTGGCAATGGGCAGAGGATTCAAAAACCACAATTATATTTTGCGGACACTATTTGGAACATTAAACATTAAACTGTCGTAGCTTTGAATAACCGGGACAGCATGACCTCTTTTATTTCTTAACCCAATAGAAGGTTGAAAAACGTGTCATGTTGTGTTGCTGGTCGAAATCCATACATTGCTAAAATTGCTTCTGCTCTTGCATGTGACAATGATTTTACTTACAAAGAAAATTTGCATCCTTCATTTGGAAATAAATACAACATGACAAGCATTACTTAAATAAACCACTACACATTGTACGATTCTGATATGAAGCCACTAGTTTGACACCCAAATTTGGAGTGAACTGTATAATTAATGGCATGCAACCTGCAAAACATGCATCACAAGGTATGGGCTCGGCCTCATACTTTCGATACAACTGAAACACCTAATTATTCGAGTAGCGTGTTCATGCAATAGAGGAGGCTGCAGTTTCAGGACCGTATTTCTAGGACACATGGACAAAATGGACGCCACCCTAAGCCTGACCATCTCTAACCTGACACCGAAATAAGTTGTTAGACAGAAAGTACTATTTGGACATAAAGTCGTAATTGGTTGGGATAAACCGTGCTCACATGGGTCTCCTCCAACATACAAAAGGACCACAACTAAAAACATGCAGAATCACTTTCCTGTCCTGTCCCTGACCACGACATGGATCCACCACCTGGAAAAACCGCAGTGAAGGCTGCAGCCCACTGCTCCTAGCTGCCCCTGGAGGAAGGACAGCATGGATGGGAGAAATTCAGAGGCTAAATTTCTCCGGTCACCACTCCCTGTGTGTGTCTGTGTGTGTGTGTGTGTGTGTGTGTGTGTGTGTGTGTGTGTGTGTGTGTGTGTGTGTGCGGGTCGTCACCACTCCCTGCATGCGTGTGTGTGTGTGTTTTAAGTGCATTTGCACAAATAAAAAATTATTCTTGATAAACCTTTAAAACTATAAAAACTAGGGTCCTAGAAACGCGGTCCTGAAACTGCAGCCTCCTCTATTGCAGGAACATACGATTGAATTCTTCAATTACTAGATACTTAACTGAGTGGGAAGCGGTGCAGTGTGTCGAATTTAGCGGCATCTAGTAGTGAGGTTGCAGATTGCAACCAACGCGTGGAGGAGAATCTACGGCGGCTGCGAAACTTGCAAAAAACGCGAAAGTCCGTCTCTAAATCCAGTGGTTTGTCCGCTCTGGGCTCCAGTAGAAACATGGCGGTGCAACATGGCGGCCTCCGTGGAAGGGGCTCCAGCCCCCATGTAGATATAAACAGCTAATTCTAAGGCAACGAAAACACGGCGATTCTTATTTTCATGGGATTATACACTAATTACTACATACTTATGAATATGAAATTCCATTTCTGCCAAATCCGATCCGCTAGATACCACACACTGCACCTTTAAGTATCATCTATCTACTCAAGCAAGGAATCTGTCTTTCCGTCTTTATAATCCTTCGATTATCTCGACAACCGTTCATCCGATCGACTCCGCGCTTGACGTGCGGTGTCCAATTTGGTGCGATTTGGACACGCGGCACGTGTAATATTAACAAGCTTTTGCTAATTCATGGCTGTGGAATGCGGAACTATGTCACAAAGAAGAAGGAAGGAAGGGAAGGAAGGAAGGAGGAAGAAGAAGGGAAGAAGGATGGGAGGGAGGAAGGAAGAAAGAAAGGCCCTCTGTCCTTATTCTCCTTATTATTGATGGTTAACTGATTAAACACTATTATAGTACATTAGCGTATAAAACCGCATGTTAGTCAAAGTGTGGTCGTTTCCCAGGGACTTTACCTTCAGAAGTGCGACTGGTTCACCACGTGACGGGATCTGCACCGCGCGTGCTGCTGGCTCCAGCGCAGGACGGCCCATTATTCCGAAACCCCAATAGTCCGACAAATGCACCATCGGGCACGGACGACCCCCTAACCCAAACCATCTCTAACCTTATACCTAAACCTAACCATCTCTAACCTTATACCTGATCCTAACCATCTCTAACCTTATGCCTAATCCAAACCTCCCCTAACCCGACATTCTTCGGACTATTGGGGTTTCGGAACAGTGGGCCGTCGGAACAATGGGCGCCCCCCTCCCCCCGCCGACGTCCACAAACCAGCTCACGTTGATCGGACAGTCAGTCCATCTCCAACATCACGTCATGACTCCGACTGCCCTCACAACCTCGTTAAAACAAAAATGACTAAAATCCATTTCAATGTAAATGAATCAGGGATTGTGACTTGCATTCCACTACCGGATCGAGCGTCAAAACACGGCCATAGATAAATAATATAAAATACATTAAAATAAATAAACATTTTACCTCACCCACAATGTGTAAAAACACAACAAACTAAACGATTGGTCGTCCGATAATTGCAAGATTTGTGTCCTGTTCTTACGAAGCCCAACGCTGCCACCGTCTGGTCGGATGCTGTACTGCGTTGTCAAGACGAGTCAATGAAAAGGTAGAACCTCAGTTTGAATCAGTTCCAGGGTTTAATGGTGTGGACAACATACAGAGACAAGAAGCCACACTCCAGGGCATGAGCATATGGCTTTATTCTAAGATCAAGAGATGTCTGAGAGATGTTGGGGGGGGG
>OMKR01045145.1:0-11311 GCA_900302355.1 Cyttopsis rosea | reverse complement strand
CTCTCCCACTGCAACCCCGAGCGCTTCCATTACGAGGAGGCCAGCCGGTGCTCGCGGCGTCCTGTGCCTGTTGATGCCATTTTTCTTGAGATGGAAAAGGAAATGGTGGGCCGAGTCGATCAAATTTACATCCCGGCCCCCTGCTGAGACGGTTCGGCTGTAAGTCGTTTTTTTTACATCATAAGGCAAGGCGAGTTAAAATGCGCATCCTATTTGAAGGGGATTTACATCGAACATAAAAGGCATTTAGTATGAAAACAAATTCGACATTTTCGTTGCCAGTTCTGGATTCAGAACAAGATGTAATTCGAACCGAACAACTCGAGAAGAGTCGTTGGTTCGCAACTCGGTAACTGCATCCAGGCAAACAGGCAGCACTGAGACTTGACTCTCGAATGAAAAGAGCATAATTCATATTGATTGTGACTAAATTCTACTTTGGATTCTTCCTAAATAAATAATTTTGAATTAGATGATTCAACTCTTGACTCTCTGGCTCATTACAGCAACTGCATCAAATGAACGAAGAGTCGAAAATTTGACAAATCTTTTTATCACACGACAAGAGGTGAACTGTTCATCACGAGCTTCAATGATTATTCCTCTCGAATGATCTCAAAGTCAAACTCTCAAAATAATCCAAAATCTATCTATAAATTCAAAAAAATATTCAGTTTCTCAGAATCAGAAAAAATATTGATCAGAGTGGAGAAAATCCTAGCTCTACTTACAGTAACCGCTTAATTTCTTTCTGAAATTGAGTGAATTGTCCACAAAACAATCCATAACCCTTATTCTATTCTACCTTTGTGATTGAAATACTCCAATTGAGATGTTTTAGATCCAACCCCACCGATACATTAATCATCAAATACAAGAAATACATGAAAAGGGGGTAAAATAGTGAAGAAAAAAATGTAAATGTCCGGCAAGGTGGTGGTGGTGGTGGTGCATATATTATTTAGTGATTGGCCATTTGCTATTCGTCTTAAAATATGAGGCGGCTGTGAACGCTAACGTGTTCTCCGCTCTGTCGGGTGTTCAGCACCGCGGCGCGGTGATTCCTCTTCATTTGCGCCGCATAAATTACCATCTTTTTTTTCTCTCTCTCGCTCTCCCTGACTGTGACAGCAGAGCCTGTCCTGCACAGCGGCCCACAGCCGGTTTAGCAATTCATTTAATATCTGTGAACACAGTCTGCTTGTTTAACCCGAGAGGGAATACTGCGAGACGGCTTATGAGACAGCGCCGCTCCAAATGCTGAGTCATCGGACTGTACCGGTATATACCGGCTTATAGTTTCAACTTTTCTTCCTTTTCTTCAATGATGGACAGAGGTAGAAAGAGTAACCGAGGCCCTGATACACACAGCAACTTTTACATCAACATCAACCGGTAACATGATGAGACACTGGGCAACACGGCAACTATCAAATGGAATTTCAGCCGTTGAGAACATAGAAAACACATAGAAACACAGAAAATAGATTGTTTATTAATTTTATTGCAAGTGCTATTCAAATAATACACAGATCACAATCATTTCAATTGCATGAAATGAGCATGAATAAAATAATAATGCTTTTTCTTCACCCCTCTTCTGCAGCTGAATGTAGAGTTTCTATCATTTTACTTTTTACTTTATCATCAGGTACATTATTTAGACATTAATGTAATTGAAGACACCAGCATGTGGCTCCTCCTTTGGATGTGTATGTATCATCGACCCCAGAGCCAGATGTCTTACTGGTGTTGACAGCTTTGAATTCATGCTGAAATACTGTCCTCAGATTCTTGAATTCATTTTTAATTTCTTCCACTGCAAACAAACAATGTATCACAATTCATGCATAAATTAATGTTGCCTGTACAGTATCATACACTTCAAAGAACGATGTAAGTGTATATGTGTAGTCCGATAGTCGAATCATTAAAATCTATATATCTGGCTGGGTTTCGAATCAGCATCCCATAACATTTCTGCTTTATCGGTTCTGGAAAACTAAGACCCGGCCAGTCGCACATCACACATTTCTAATCATTTGAAATAAAGACACTTCAATGTATTGATGCTGATGAGCTTCAGGCAGCTTTGTGCTGAAGCGTTTCAAGGGCCCTGGCTCTGACCTCACATGGTTTTGTATCCTGGGCATTTCTGGCTCCACAGCACACTGTGCTCTGTCCAGTAGAATTGCCTTACAAGGTGTGATCATTGACTTAAAATAATATTAACACTCGCTATTTATATGAAGTCTGGCTTTATTTCTAAGCTAGTCTACTTGACAGTTTAAAGTTCAAGAAGGGATCATTCTCTCCGTACTCCGTCTAACTACAGCTGAGGCGTTACCATAGCAACAAGTAGTCCGCAAGCTCATACGATCTAAAAAAAAGTTCATATTCTTTTTCTATTTTTGCACTTTGAAAAGACTTTTAAACTCGTATTCGTGGAAAATGGTTAAATGTCCAGCTGAGCTAAGTACTCGCAGTTTTATTGGAAATAAAAACAAGCTCTGCCATTCCCTGGCATTTTGTGATGCAAAAGCTTAGACGCAGTTCATCCCACGACAACAAGGGGGAGGAGCCAACTGTCGGATGCGTTTTCGGATTCTGTGTTATTTCTTCTGCAAAGGAGGGCTGCATGACTCTGGATACAAAATTAAGAAAATCATGATTTTCTACTGTCGAGCTCGGCTAACATTAACTAAAAACACTCGCGGCTAGTGTTTTTAGTTAATGTTATTCCCAGCTGGCTACTCATTAGCCAGCTGTATTGCATTTAGCGGTCCCAAGAACATGATTATCCACATGATTAGCGATTAGATTAGTTTCTTTACTGGACTCAACAAAATCAAACATAATATTTGTGCCCTGTGGCGTTCTCAGTGGTTGATGAAACTGAGAGTGCAATTGGGAGTGCTTGTTTTGATGCACCTGATCTCCCTGATAGTCTCCCAAATCAGAATCACTGTCTTGTAGGAAGTAGATTACGTGAAATTAGAGGCTTGAATCAAGACTGCGATTAAAAAAACGATAATCATGCAGCCCAACTTCACTTGACAATCCTGTACAGAAATAAACTAGTTTTACCATAACATTTACTGTGGAAATACCATAGAAAGACAAAAAATACTTTGCTAAGGAATTACTTGGGAATTAAAGGGGACCTATTATCCTTTTCAACAGGTTAATATAGGTCTCTGAGATCCCCAAAACATGTATTCGAAGTTTTTTGCTGAAAATACCACTCTGTTTCAGTCTGTCACTTAAAATGCAAATGAGCTGCTGCTCCCCATGCCCATTATGGAACTTTTTGCCCCAGTTCTGTGAGCCTGTTGTATGAAGTACGTAAACGTTCACTTATTTCACCTAGCAGTCCACCAAAATATGAGCATATTTGTAGATCATATTTGATCTACAAGGCCTAATTTAAAAGTTTGTTCCAACTTTCGTTGCCACTACCAGGGGCGGTGCTTCCTATATGCGATATGTCAGAAAAAAATTGTTCATCAGTGAGTGATCATCACAGTCAGAACATGCTACATCATTGATGGGTATAAGCCTAATGGAGAGGGAGCTATCATGGTGCAATTTGCGCCCATCTCCCTCTCCATGCATAATGGAGAGGGAACGATCAGGGCACAATTTGTGCCCGCGATCTCCACTCCGCAACCCCCTGCCCCATTCCTCCAAATAAAACCAATAAAAACAGTGTATTTATGTTTGATGTATTTATTTTACTCCGCTTCCTTATTGAACAAAACAAAAAAGCCATGTGCATAACGGGGACACTTTCTCAGTAACTCTCTTCTCATTGGTGGAGTTACTCAGATGGGGGCCGGTCTCGTTCTAATGAGGCCCCAAGTGACGTACTGTAGTAAGGGGATGCAAATCTGTACGGCTTGTTGAATAACATGTTTTCTGAAATAGCGACCACACAAAAAACTGACAGGGTTGTCTTCTTTCACAGTTTGTGTGTTAGTAGGCCCATCAGAGACCCAAATGTATGTGCACAAGCACTGAATAAGTGAGTTTTTCATAACAGGTCCCCTTTAACCCAAGTAAAAGTACAGAATTTCCGTTATAAGAGTTATAAGTTAGTTATAAGTATGCTTGGCCAGAGATGGTGTGATGGATGGGAATTACCTGGTGAACGGGGTCATAACAATATGCTATTTTTGGCGATGTGTTCTTAGCCAATGTCTATTTCAAACTACGCAGTGACCATAAACCATAAGACTCATCCAGAGAGCTACATTCATGATGATTAATGCTGTCAGCCGGAACAGGGGACTCCACAATCGAACAAATGTGGTGGCATGACATGACTCCCGTCACTCTACGCCAAGTATTCCTCTGTATTTGTCCCATAAGCCTTTGAGGGTAGGCGTTATGGGACAGATGGAAGAGTGTGGGTTGTTTGTGACATTGCCGAGGTAGGTTCAGGGATGTCATCCGCATTACACGAGCTACCGAAAATCGGTGTCTCCCGAGGCGGCAAATGAATAGACATCAATTAAATTCCAGATTAATCAGACGGAATCTCTCCTCCCAATGGATTTTCTTTCAAGTCTGTGCTTTTTTTCGAAGGGTACAAGCTGCTTTAGGTCCCTTTATGCATTAAGCTATTTAGGATTTTTGGGAAGTTTCAGAAATTTGCTAAAATGGGCTTAAATGTTACAATGGACCAATATCGAATATGCATACGGTGCAACTATACTGTGCAACTGGTGGTGGTGGTGTATGTAGTGTTGCATGACACATATGCATGATACATATTACACTTTAAAGTGCTAATCCGTAAGATGATTTTGTCCAAAATAATCACATATTTCATACTTTTTTTTAGCTGGCACTTTATAAGAAACAGCCAATCAATATATTTGCATCATGCATGTACTCCTCCATATGCTGTTTCCATTGTCCATTGCATGGTCCGTCATTCGTTGAAAGATCTAGCACACGCAAGAAGTGAAAGGCAGCCACGCTGAAACTATCAGGTGTTTTCTTGCATTGAAAAGGCTTAGGCGGGCCACCTAAGGCTATTTTCACCCCGCCCAAGCCTTCTAGGAGAAATCACGCAAGAAAAATCATGTAAAAACTGTAAAAATTGCCCATGCATTTATTGCTGCAATTCGGTCATCCCACCAGCAGGTGCCGCTAATTTATATTTATAAAAATATGGGTTTTCTCTACAATTATAAGCATTCTTTTCATAGCGCCTAAGCCAAATGAACAGAAAAACACTATGCCGAGACAAAGAAAGAAGTACGAAGTACGAGGTATGAATTTGCCCTCCAGTATGGATTTTGTCTATACCGTGCTGACCGGTAGGGCCCTCGCAGATCTAAAGTAGGGATGCACCGATTTATCTGCAATAAAATATATCAAACTAAATAATTTTGTGTCTGTAATAATATATAAGAATTTATAAAGTAATTTCTGGAGCCGCAACTATATCAATGCACCGCGCCACGTAAGCGCGCAACCATGTCCTAATCCATCATCGGCTTCCACACTACCAACACCAAACAGCCTCCATGCAGTTAATAAATAGAAAAAACAACTTTTATATCAATCCACGGTTTTTATTTAAGCAATTTAAGTGTAATATTCCAGAGAAAACCGGCTCTTAAAAAAACGGTGCTTAAATTGTAAAACACAGAATTCTGAAAAATTAAACAGAAAAAACAGAATTTGGGAAAAAATAAAACGGAATGTGTAAAAAATTTTAACGGATTTCATAGGGCTCTAAATTAGGCATAAAAGGCAATGAGCACAAGCAGGCACGGAGCTTTGCGACAGATGAGGTCGAACAGACTACACTCAGCTTATTCATTCAGCTCTCTGCCCACTGTGGGCTGCGCTCCACGGTCAGGTCAGGTCAGGTCAGGTCCCTCAACGCACGCCTGGAGACTCCTCCAAGTGCATTTTATAAAAAATATAAAATATAAGAATAATAAGAATAATAACATATTATAACAATGAACAACAACAATAAATATATTAAACCCACCACCAACAAAAAACAACTCAAAACAAAAGGTATTTTGGAGAGATAATGCAATTAATCCTGAATTACAATATGAGGGAAAAAATAAATTGCATGAATTTCCCATAAATTTATTCCCTCACCCATGTCCCCTAAGGGGCTCTGTACATTTGTACTCCCATATGTTCGCCAAATAAATATGACTTACCCATTTAAATAGCCTGGCTAGATAGGCACGTAATACTGCATCATTACAAATGTCATAAAATAACGTTCATTGTCAAAAAAAAAAAAACGAGAATAGAGTAACCACTACAACAACAACAATAATAAACAATTAAATTCGATTGTTCTTGTCCATTCACGGATCATGGACAAGAGAAAAGGCAACATCACAGATTTCTTTAATAAAAGAGCCTGATATGAGGAAGTATGCTGGAGCGCCCTGGAGACATCGGCGTCTCGGTGTAGGACGCCGACACACACGCGCACACAGTTAAGGGAAGGCGTCGATGCACGTCCTCACTGTTCTGCTGATGTCGGGACCATAATAGGTCTAAAATGTTTTATAAATTTTTTAAATTAATAAATATTGGAAACACAAATTCATGAGCCCCCAAGCAATTGCCTACCTATGCCTTATGATAATGCCACCTATGGCGACCGCGGCTCACCTAGGGACACACAGTCGTACATTGAGGCAATATACAGTATGTGCTGTATATACTGTACATATAAACTACCAATTATACTATTAGCCTCTACCTCTACTTCTGGATAATATTAATAATAATAATAATAATAATAATAATAAAAGTAAATATTTAACTCCATTTCTACAGAAGTCCGTAGAGGCTAGTAGTATCATGGGAAGTTTATATAATCATATACTGTATATTCCATCAATGTACGACTGTGTGTCCCTCTGTGAGCCGCGGTCGCCATAGGCAGTATTACCATAAGGATGTGTGTGTGTGTGTGTTATCTCGGGAAAACAACATTTGTTATTTCGAGATCATGACATAAATAACTTGAGATCTCGAGAAAACAAATTCTCGTTATCATGGGAAAACGGAGTAAATAAAATGTATGAATGTATAGGGCTAGCTGTATAGTTTAAGTTTGTGTGTGTATTAGACATTTCTATCTTTCTACTTAAAAAAAATCACAGATTTTTGTGGTAAATAACTGTTAGTACTAGCCAGCCAGTCAGGTCTGAGCAGCAGGATGAAGTGCAAGAGCCGGCAGATGAGGCGCCGGATGAGGTGGTGCAAGAGCAGGTGGAGGCATGAGATGGACTGCAGACAGAGGTGACTGAACCTCATCCAGGAGATGGCCAGGGGTGAGTCATGAGGTCTCGACTTATGGATCAAGGATATCCCGATTGATCATAAATATTGAATCCAAATTAACCTTCCTTTTTCTAGTAGACGTGCTGCTGATAAACACAGAACTAGCGGATTTGACGCAGCCTGGAAGAAAAACAACGACTGGCTTGTCTTGACACTTGAGGGGACGGTTTGTGCAGTGTGTCGCAAGCACAGCTCAGCTGCCCTTTCATTTCGCACTTAATTTGTGAAGCAGCAAATCACACCCTATGTGCCTGTAATGAATCTGGGTAAGAGACTGGGCTGCTCTTATTTCAATGCACTCAAAGTAAGTTGATCGCACCTTAACAAAATCAATTTGTCAGAATGTTATAATACAAAGCCTGTACATAATAAGTTATTGGAAGTGATTGAAAAGCAGCTGGGACTAGTGATCAGGTTATGTAGGCTATGTAGTTATAGTTAACACAACAGTAAGACCTGTAACATTTTATCAGATTTCTAGTGCCTGATGAAAAGGGACACACTGTTGCTGAATGTTATATTTCTACATTATAATAACATAATAAATAATAATAATAGCCGAATGAATCAATGAATTATTCAAAATGTTAATTTGTTCTTCTAGGCAGGAAATCTGGAGTTGGAAAACGGCTCCAGGATGTATATCCTGGGCTGATCACAGTCCACTGCGTGGCACACTGTTTGAACCTGGCAGTGTCTGACTGCATAAAGGAGTGCGATGTGGTGCCTTTCCTAGCTAAGTACTAAAACCAACTAAACCAACCATTTTTTGGTTTTACCAAGGCTCCAGTAACCGCACCTCCGGTGTCTTTTTGAGATTCCTGACCTCAATTTACAGGCAGCTGGTGCTATTTCTTGTTGCTAAGTTGATTGCTCATATGATAATGACCAAATTGACTTCAATATTCATTCAATATTCATCTGAATTTCAGGATGGAAACCAGACAACATGGGAGAGAAATAAGGAGGCTACTGACATAGTATGCTGCATCCTCCCAGATCCACTTGCAGACCTGTCTCTCCAGGCGAGAAATGAACCTGCAGCTCAAGGCCTGTACAACTTTTGCAAAGAATGAGTACTTCCCTCCAGCTCTCTGCCTAATGCAGGTTGTGCATAAAAAGCTGCACCGTCAGTTCCAGGTGTTTCCAAGAAGAAACTTGTTCTTCTCCCAGGTTGAACAGGAGGTAAATGTCCGACTAACAGTCCATTCAACTTTAACAGTGGATATTAATATAATTGTTATTGCATTGTTATTTACGATGCAATGTACTGCAGGTGACAGCCCTGAAAAGGTCTCTTGGGCAACTGAACTGGAGCGGAGTCTGGTTAGGGACAGGTGGCACAGCCGGATGACTGCAGAAGATGGCCTGAAGCCCCTGCAGGAGGAGATTGCATCCTATTTTAGAGAACCCTTCCCCAGGCTTAAAGAAAGAGATCTCCGTATGGAATGGGACACATATGTGGAGAGGCTGAAAAGCCCAGACTCAAAGGTTTGAGACAAATGACAAAGACAAAGTGATGCTGAAACATGATTAGAGCATTGAATCTTAACCATATTTGCATGTTGCAGTCTAAAGGTCTGTAGGAGATACTTCTGTGGCTGGTGGCTCCAGGGGTGTGTGACCTGTTCCCTGCCCTCAGCCTGGCTGCAGCCATTGCTTTTACTGGCCCAGTTCAGACGGCAGATGTGGAGAGGCTCTTCTCTGCCCTCAAACTGGTAAATGTGAACAAGAAATTATAATGTCCTGTTCTCTGAACATAACAGAGGATTATAATAAAATACATAAAGATTCATGCTTGAAAAGCCCACAACATGATAAATAGATGTAATGCTGCAATGTTTCAATAGGTAAATCCACCCCTGAGACCCCGGAACAGGCTGAAGAACCTCCACCTGGATGTCTGCTGCAGGGTGGCAGTGGATGGGCCACAACAGGAGGAGATAGACTTCAGGGGCCTTGTTAAAATGTTTTACAGGGCAAACAAAATTAGGAAGGTCACAGCAGATGTCACTGGATGTGACATCTGCTGTGATTAAATTTAACATGGTCACAAGCACAAATTATTTTCAGTTTTAAAGGCACTTTGTAGCTTTTTAATTATGGCACTTTATGTTATTTCAGTGGCACTTAATGCGGCTTCAGTTGTTTACAAATCCTTAAATATAAATATTTAAAAATGTCCATGTTTTAATGTTTGTCACCCATTTCATTTTTTTTATACATCCCAATACATTGTAGTGGTCTCTTGAAAACCTGAACTTAGATTCCAAATATAAATGTACGGAGACGACACATCTGAGTTGGTGGCAGTAAAGCTGGACCAACCGCAGTCACTGTCACGCAAAGTTACCACCTAAGCCTTATTTTGAGCCAGTATACTGATTGAATCAGTATGAACTAACATTCAGAGAAAATAAAACATAGCAATTTCGAATGGAATTAATTTTGGGACTTGCAGCATAATCCACCCAACACAGACAATCTCACGAATGGCCACTTTAACCTAATTCAATTTAGGATTAGCCAATAGATAGCTAGCTAAATCCATACTGTACATGAATACACACAAACCATAATCAATCATCATCAGTCGTCTGCGATCAATCGGGGTCGAGTACGTTTGTCCTCCCGGGTCCTGTCAGCGTGTATTCAGGTGGACAGAAGGCCATTTCTGGAGAAACATACTCCGACGCTGTGTGAAGCGCAGGGGGGGTGCAGTAGGGATCTTCTCGAGAGAAGACTCGAAAACTTTTCCCTCTGTCTCGGCAAGGCCGCGATGTATGCGTACCCTTGGGACCGGCATGTCCAGCACAAACAGGTCTTGGTGTGCTCAAAAGTTAAAAAAATGATGATAAAGGTGGAGAGTTGAGAGAATGATTTGCTAGACCCATCAGTAATATAACTACTAGCATGAATTTATCGTCCTCATAGGTGTTTGTCCATTTCTTTTGGAAAAGCACATAGAAGCAACTTGTAAAAATACATAGATGCAACGTAAGTGGCCTTAAAGTCTGTGGTATACAAGTGCCACGTTCATCTAGCGAAGTCGTCTTTCGCTTTGCTCTTGAGATCCACATGTGGGTTGTTGTCTGAAGTGAAAGACCTTGAATCCCCATTCGTGGGTGTCTTTGTTCAGTGTCGCTGACTTGTGAATTCCTCTCACACCTAAAGGTCCCGATTCAGCGGGTACAAGATAATTCATCTTATATTCCTCAAAGGTCGATTCGTAAACGAGCCTTTATTATGATAGCCACCTAGTTTTCAAAGTCTTCAAAAAGAGCACACGTGCCAGATATATATCTGGCCTTCTTCAGGGCGTCGCGAAGCAGATTATTATCGCTGCTAATCCGCGGAATGGCCGGCAATCCAGCTCCGCGACTGCGTGTTTTCAATTTCAACACAAACAACATGACACAAGACATCCTAATAAAGGCGTTTAATGTATAGAGGAGGGCCTTGGACCTGAATAATTAGGCGTGCATCATCAGCGAATATACTAAACACAAAAAAAACCTATTTGACATTAAACCTACTTCAACCGAGCGGGACGAATCAATGCGCTTTCATTTTTTTTGCTGCACGAGTGTCTCCTACACTTGAAGGCGCCCGTCCTTGGTCGTCCCGGTCGAAAAACACACAACACACAACACACACCCACGCACGCAGACAGCACTTACATTAGCGCTTTGATTAAGACAAAACAGAGAAACAAACACTTATGGTCCCTTTGGGATTTGGGCTGTAAACACTCGACTGCGAGGAGTGGCGGGAGAGAGCCGCGGGGGCCGATTAGCCTTCCCACCAGCACTTCCCGCTGCTGTCAGGGAGGTTGACGCTCGCTGGAGAAGACGGTCGAGACTGGCGGACGGTAATTGTATGCTCCACAAAGTTAATGACTTTTTAAGGCAAAGTGGATGCCATTGTTTCGCCTCCTGACAGTTATGTAAATCACCCGGACAACAGGCAG
>OMKR01045144.1:0-11744 GCA_900302355.1 Cyttopsis rosea | reverse complement strand
TAGATTTATTGCAATAATAATAATAAACATATTTCATATATATATATATGAAATATGTTTATTTAAAGTTTCTAACCCTAATAGGTTAATAGTTTATTAATTTCTCATGATGTAATTTTCATTGTTATTATTTCACTCGTTATGCATCTTTCTGCCTCCGTTAGCCTGTGTGAATCGGTAATAAAAGCCACAAATTAATGTGACCGCTCGACCTGGTTTACGATAAACTCCTTGAAAGTCCTTGAAATCCCAGGGAAGGGGGCTCGGCAAAGAAAGTTTGAATACCACTGCTCTGGATGCGCCCTGAGCTATTTGTTCGGTCGATGAAGATCCTCTCATTTCCCGATGCGCTTGTCTCGAACCGCTATCGACCCGCGCCTCCCCCGGCCGCTTTCCTCCCGCTGCAGGCCTGCACCTGTACTACGTCGGCGGGGAGGTGTACGCCGAGTGCTTGAGCGACAGCAGCATCTTCGTCCAGAGCCGCAACTGCAACTTCCAGCACGGCTTCCACGCCACCACCGTGTGCAAGATCCCGAGCGGCTGCAGCCTGAAGATCTTCAACAACCAGCTGTTCGCCCAGCTCCTCTCCCAGTCCGTCAACCACGGCTTCGAGGTGGTGTACGAGCTGACCAAAATGTGCACCATCCGCCTCAGCTTCGTCAAGGTGAGTCGCGAAAGTTTAAAGTGGTAATCCGCAAGATGGTCCCAGAATTCCATTCTGAACCGTACTTTGTTTTGACACTCGTCTTCGCTCTAAGGTAGTAAATTTGGTCAAATGTCTCACAGATTGATTTGTTTTTATCTTGGTCGCTTGATATTTATTGGATATTTTTTCATCCAAGGGTGCCGTTCTCATCTCAAATGAAGCATTTTTGATGCTTCATTTGAGATGCTTTAAACGCCATGTTCCTTTTGCCGTCCCATTCCAGAGCATACCTTCATGGCGTATTATAAATAACCATGTAGGCACCGTATTGAATTTCCTTTGAGTAACTCAATATGTTGTTATCTCAATTCCTGGACTTAAACCCCACCGTGCGCAGATGGAGGCCTCCTCCAGTTACTTCCGCACAGACAAAGACACAGGTCTTTGAATTTAGAACAAGTGATACGCAAGTGTGCACGTCCGTGATACGTCGAGAAAAGTGATTTTGATTTTCGTTTGATTTCCAGGGCTGGGGTGCGGAATACCACCGCCAGGACGTGACCAGCACACCCTGCTGGATCGAAGTGCACCTTCACGGCCCTCTGCAGTGGCTGGACAAGGTCCTCACTCAGATGGGCTCCCCGCAGAACCCCATCTCCTCCGTGTCGTAACAAACGCTCCCACGTGTGTGTGTGTGTGTGTGTGGTAGTCATAGATTGTGTCCAAAAATAATTCCTGCTTTTGTCATTTCATGGTTATGTACTATAGTGATTGTAAACATGTTCAAATGTGTCATTTCTCATGCGGTCACCTACGATACTCCCGACAACAGCAGTCTTTGAATTTCATTTTTTTCTAATACGCAGCCTATGGTAGTTACAGTGATAGCGTGCCTTTATTTAAAAACGTATATAAATGATATCGCGTTTATGTTTCCTCTGTTTTGTGACATGCTAACTGCACTCCCAAGAGAAGAAAAATGGCATTTATGCGTGTCGGTACTAAAAGATGTTTTGAATGTTGTTTCCATTGACTTTATGTACTTGGTATGTTTTCCTAAATGTACTGGTTCATTTTTACTTGCCCCATTAAATGTCCTTTTATTCAAGAATCTGAAGTGTGTTTCATATACAGTATATGGAAAAAAATAGCATGACAAATTCAGTTTGAAATTCAGTGTCGGTCACAGCTTTAATCTTCACAGTCGTCCAATAAATCACACAAATCGATGCACAAGTCCAACAAGACGAACAAGTGAAGCTTCAGGCACAGTGTTCTCCGTTAAACCACAAACACTTTGTATTCTGTCATGTTTTTATTACTTACTGAATTACTTTAGTTGAATGTATAGAAAACCATAGACTAACTCTTAAGAAATCATCCCATTTCCGTAAGGAAGCTAGGCTAGATTCCCTCCGCTGCCATGCATTGAGCTAACACAGTTGGCACGTAGCCCGTCGCTATCTCTGTACTGCACTCACAGGGGTATTGATCTTCTCGTCTGAATCTGGGTATTTGTGTGCCTGCTTGGGTAAAAACAGTTACACTTGCGGCCAAATTCTGACCAAACTACATTTGTTTTATTTCTGTTGCTGGCTGTGCTTCACATAAATAATGAAAATGTTTGGTGTTTCATGTTAAAAACTGGAAAGTCAACAGTAGAAAAGAGGGAACTTGTATACATTGAAAAACTATCGTTGCGTGTAAAAACAACCAATGGCATGGGTCATGAAATGCTTATTCACATTTGAGAAAGAACTTCTTCCGACTGCAAAAACGATCACGTAAGCTACTGAATGGTTTTTACGAAGATAAAACCGAAATTGTATTCTGATAAAAACAAACATAAAACATTAAACAAAGTTTACCACAATAGCGCATCAAATAAGATGGCATGAGAAACAAAGAATAGCCCTGAAGAAATACATACAAAGAGAAGGACATTTTGTTTGGGATTTGAAATCAAGCTGTAGTAAATAAGTAAATACATTCCAAATCAAAAGTGAAACCAAACATTGATGTTAAGGCCAAAAGTGCAGCTTCTTTACACCAACTCAACTAATTTCCTATTTGCATCATTTCGTATTTTTATTGATCGATTTGATAGATTGCCTACTACTTGTTACATCCAGGCTAATAAGAATTCCATTGACATGTGCATTAAGTTTGAAAGGTGATCATGGCGTGCAACAAACAAATAATACACGTGAAAACAAACCAAAATAGGCCTTTGTGATGGATCAAAAAAGATGATATAAATCCAAACCTTTTCCGATAACAAACAAGACGTTCAAATTCTAATTAAATTATATCAAAATAGCGTTGTCCCTTTTGGAGCAAAATCACTTTCCTTGCCCCAAGTGCCCTATAGGGGTCACTATCATTTCATATTCATTTAATTCTCTGGCTCATGGCTCCGACCATCAGCTTATCAATACATCAACCCGTTTGAGGTCTTTAACGACACCAACGGCAGCTTGGCTCGTACACTCGATAACATATCACATTATAATATCATAACACACGACACGATGGCAGGCTTAGCTTTTCACATGCCAGTTAAATAGATCTCCCAAACGAGACGAGAGCAGGTGTACAAAGAACACGGCTCTTTTCAAGTGTTATCGGCGTCAAACATTGTGACCAGCACCAGTTTGTTTCCGTGACGTTGACTTGGCCGCCGTTAGCCGTTAGCATCCTGGGAACTGTTGTGATTGGTTGCGGCTCTGAGCGGCCAGGAGATGCTGCTGCTGCTGGAGGAAGCGGATCACCTCCGGGCTCCTGAGTAACGACTAGAGGGCCACAAATTTTTTTTTAAACAAATACAAAAGACACACATATGTCACAGGTTTCCTGAAACATGGATTTTAAGGAATTTATGGATTATAAACCTGGATCATCCGGCACAGAGACACTATAATACCACCTTGGAGTATACATATTTAGACTTGACCAAGACTGCTGTGATATTAGGGTCATTAGTACGATCACTCTTATTACTGTTATTATCATTGTATGACGCTTTTTGACTGTTATTACTGCAGGGTTCATTGCTGGCATTACAAAATAGAATTCAAGGACTTTCAAGTACTTTTTGAAGCGCTATTTTTTTCTTCATTTATTTTGAAGGACTTCACACAAAACAAATATAATCAAAAGTTTCTTTATAATATAATCTTAATCTCATTGTCTATTATTTATATTAGTATATCTATTATATTATATCTATATATCTATATATAATATATGTATTTATATTATATCTATATTTATTAAAAAATTATTTATATTCAACTACATTTGCACATGCCGCTTGCACACTTTAAACTATCTTTATTTTTATGTAATGCATTCTTATGATATATTTTTATTTGTATGTTTATTTTTTCTAAAATTTCTAAAATGCTTAACTTTTTTACATTCTGTACTGCTGTCCTGTACAATACAATACAAGGAGTTATTGGAAACCCAATCTCAAATTCTAATTCTTTGTATGTATATGCGTACTTGGCCAATAATGCCTGATATAAGTGTCTATTTCCAACCATGCTGGATTAAATTTACATTTACATACATAACTTGTGGAGCTTTTTCTCTAGCAGTGCACTGTGAGAGAGAGGGATCATCTCCGGTCCATTGGGCATTTTGGTTCCTGTGTCTCTGGCCAAAACCAATAAAACATCTTTTTATTTTAGATGTATTTATTTCCGTTAGTTTACTACTTGTATGAAACTACATTTTTAAACACAAATGAGTTAAAGGGGACATATCATGAAAAACTCACTTTTTCAGTGCTTGTGCACATTCATTTGGATCTACTAACACACAAACTGTGAAAAAAGACAACCCAGTGAGTTGTTTTTTTTAATTGCTCTGCCTCTGTCGAAAAAAAGGCCTAAAACACGCTGTTCAAGTTTGCTGCCACACCCTACTGTGACACATTAGAATTAGAACCGCCCCCATCTGAGTAACTCCACCCACGCCTGGAGCTCAGAGACCTATATTAACTTGTTGAAAAGGAGCATGATATGGCTATATGATATGGGACTGTCCCGATCACTGCATAATGGAATGAATGAAACAAAAGCCCTGTGTGTCCCGAGCCCAACCGGGAGACGCACGTCCCGTTGATTTCCATTGCTATGGGACTTAATTTAGTAAAAACTGGATGTTTTTGTGTAAATACTTTACTTGTAAATAATAAATCCTGCTCTTCTGTAACAGGGAGACTGTCCTGACCAGACTTTAACCGCCTCTGAATGTGGTCTGAGATCCATTTACACTTGGCGTTAACATGCATCTTTTGTGATCCAATAGCAATCGGATAGCAGCTCTAATGCCAGGTGTAAACGCACCCAATGCAGTTTGAGATCCGATAGCTCAGACCACATTCGGAGGTGGTCTGGCTCGCATATGTCCACATTCTTTTAGCAGTGTGAACGCATGCATCCTGGGCCACATTGAGGATTGCCTACTTAGTTGACGTCCTCCGCGTACGCGGAAGTACGCACACCAAGGGTGTCATATTAAAGTCTGGTCGGGACAGTATTGCAGTACAGAAGTGCAGGATTTATTATTTCCAAGTAAAGCATTTACACAAAAACATCCAGTTTTTAGTCCCATAGCACCAGAAAGCAACGAGGAGACGTGCGTGACACGGCTCGGGACGCACTGGTTTTTTGTTTCATTCATTCCATTACGTAGTGAACTCAGTTGTGTTTAAAATTTTTGTTTCATACAAGTAGCAAACTACAGTGAAAAAATAAATAAATATATAGATAAATACAATAAAATACATCTCCAATAAAACCACTCTAAAACATACCGTTTTATTGGTTTTGGCCGGAGGGAACCGAAACGCATAGTGGACCGGAGATGCTTCCTCTCCCGATGTCCATGTGGTGCACCGCTGGAGAAAAAACTCCACTCTGATTCTCTGAGTTCTTTACTTCATTCTATTATAAAGGGCCTTTATTTATAAAATAAATAAAATAGTAAAAACTCCACTTCAATTCTGAGTTATGTTCACATTTTTAATTTTCCAGAAAATCAGGAAACTAAATAAATGTGTTCAGAACCCTGTGCTGTGTACAGTACACACGGCACCAACATTTCAGTCTGTATTGTTTTGATTCTACCACACATGCCAAGATCTTAGCATTTGGTCTTTGCAAACTGAAATGATGTACGTGTTGATTTGCAAACAGAGCGGGGAAGTGAGATCCCATCTCTCGAGACGCATGTGGAGACTCATTTTAATGCCTTAGGGCCTTAGCTAGATAGTGAACATATGTGTTATTTCTGATCTCATTTTAATCTGTATCTCTTTCTCGGCCGTACTGTTTCTTGATGCCGCTTCTGCTGTCTGAAGTTCCCTCCGGGGGTTAATAAATTGTGATGTTATCGTATCTCGATGTCCAGAGAGCGCTCGGACTCACCAGTCTTTTCTGATTGAGCACCTGCTCGATCAGAGAGGGTCTCGCCGGTCGGTCTCCCATCGTCCCCAGACGCTGCTTGTTCACGGAGACAGGCCTCTCCTCAGAGTTCCCCTAAACAAACAAAACAAAGAACCGCAAGTCCAATCTGGTTTCGATGCTTTTTTTCTTTCTATTTTCTTATTGTTTTTCTGTGATCTTTTATCTTATATATTTAGTTGTTTATCATTAGGTTTAATGTATATTGTCATATTTTATTGTGTACAGTCAACCGTTGGGTTTTATTGTACATTTCCACATTTCATATATTCAATTTTCTATGTATCTATCTCCAATACAATTGAGTTTCAAAGGCTTTTGACTTTTCTCCACTTTTTTCTTTTCAAAGCAAATATATACGCTTTACTCTTATACTTTTTACTTATAATATAATAATAACAATAATAATAATAATAATAATCTGGGACTGGATCTATTTAAGTGCTGATTTAAGATTGCTCATCAATGATTCATTAGGTCCAAATCCTTGTAAATCACTATGATATCGCTTGTACTATTTTACACATACACAATACTGTATGTATATACATGTATATGCACATACATTATGGGATAGATATTCTGTTATCATCTTTGTTACACCCCATGTCTTTTGTTAATACAGAAGTGTATGTTTATGTTTACTGTGGATTTTTGTTGTTGTTGTTTATTTGGCTTATATTTAATGTCAGGAAGTTCATCTTTCTGGTTGAGTTTCTTTCATAAGTTATAGCACAGGACGGTATGTTTAATTTTTGGACATGACCTGATATTTTCATTTTTATCCTGAATTTCTATTGATATTTTTCTGTTATTTTTAGGTTCTGTTGTTTCATCACTAGTTGTATTGAATATTTTCACATTTTCGCAAATATTGCCTTTTTCTTTTTTATATTTATATTTGTATTGCTTTACTATTATTAATTATTATTATTATTATTATTATTATTATTATTATTATTATTATGGCCTTAGCCTTACGTCCAGCTTCCCGCTGGACATGGCCTGGTCGCTCTTCTTCTTCTTGTACTTGTCCTTGTACATCTTGTTGCGGTGCTTCTTGCACATCCAGGGCTTCCGCTGCTTGGCCACCTGCGTGCTGGTCTGCGTGCAGCCGTCGTAGTTGCACTGCTTGGGGGCGTGATCGCCCTCCGCCGCCTCGTCGTCGTTCAGCTCCTCCGGGCTGGCGGCGCTGTCCCTGGGGTCCGAGGTGTCCAGCACGTCGCTCTCCTCGTCCGCGTCGTCCGTCACGCTGTACGAGAACATGCCGCCGCCGCCGTCGGGCTCCTGCGGCGTGACCACATTCCGGCTGTCCACCACGCCGGTCTTGCTCACGTAGTACCGGTGCCCGTCCTTGGTGAGCAGCAGGGTGGACTCCTTGTCCTTCCCCGCCGCGGTGTCCTCTTCGCTCATGCCGGTGGTGGAGGTTGTTGCTGCGGCGGCGGCGGTGCTAACGGTAGCTAGCTCGGTTAGCCTATGAGCTAATTCATCCCCTTCCTCCGTGTCGTTAATCGATACGTTTCAGGTTTCGTCCGATTCTTTTAACTGGAGCAGGCTCCGTTCAGAATCAAATAAAACGTGTTTATTTAGAGTCCGGCTCCCCGCTCCCCGCTCCCCGCTGTCCCTCCCTGGCTGGCTGAGGTACAACAACACTGCGGCTCTTCTTCGCCGAACAATGTGGTTCAGAGTGTCAACAGTGCGCCCCTAGCGGTCAAAACGGATAATGCGCGTACATTTCTGACAGGCATACTTAAAGGTGCAGTGTGTAGACTCCAGCAGCATCTAGCGGGGAGGTTGCAGATTGCGACCAACCGAATCAATCTCCCGTCACCCTCCCCTTCCAAGCGTGTAGGAGAATCTAGGAGAATGGAGGAGAAGTCCCTCTCTTAGAGCCAGTGTTTGGGTTTGTCCCTTCTGGGCTACTGTAGAAACATGGCGGTGCAACGTGGCGGCCCCTGCGGAAGGGGCTCCAGCCCCCCGTGGTGATGTAAACGGCTCATTCTAAGGTAACGAAAACACGATTCTTATTTTCATGGGATTATACACAAATTAATACATACTTATGAATATTATATTCCATTTCTGCCAAGTCCGTTCCGCTAGATGCCACTAAATTCCACACAGTGCACCTTTAAAGATATACAGTGCTGTATGATGATATGATTATATAATAAATGGGTTTGTGTCCAAATTTGACAGAACACCGAAACTATCCCCGCTCGCCCCGATGTAGGGACGATTGATTGATCGATTGATTTGCATTCCACTGTAGATCAAATGCATTGGTGGAGAGTATATTTTTCTAATATCTATACATTTTTACTCTAATATGTTTCTAAAACAGACTTTCACTGGGTAAAGAATCAGAATCATTTTAAATATCTAACCAATCCACTGAACCAATCAGATTGCAGGGTTACTCCACTAGAATTTGACTGACACCACAATATATTTTTTTAATATATAAATTGTCATCAGGATATGCATGAGCTCTCATCTGCAGAAAAAAGGGCACAGTAGCACGTTATGCCGTATTATAGGCTCTTTTATATCAGGGTGCCGGCTATGATGAGTACATTTACTTTTTAGTTACTTTAAGTACATTTAACAGCAAATGATCTCTGGACTTTTCGTAACGCAAAAAAAATCCACCAGCGCCATACAAGGTCATTTGTCATAGAGCACTTTTTATTGTCAGTGTTGTTGTTTTTTTCAATAGACCATTTTTTGAACAGAGGGACAGGTAATATTGCAATGATGTCTAATACCGTGGTGAAAGCACTGACTGTAGAAAAACCACATTGACCCTTCCAGCGGCGGGACCCGACCCATACCGACCGAGTCGCTGTACTTTAGTGTCGATGAGCTCATAAATACGGAGAACCCATCAGGAAATCATCTGTAAAACCCCTCAGGATTTGAGCTCTTTGTTCTCCCGAACTTCCATCCACTTTTCGTCGAGGAGGTCACATCATTCCTGACATCCGAATCACTACCTCTTCCTTCGTCCGGTTACTTTGCCGACTGCACATATGTTGTATGCGTGAATCCGTTTATTTGCTTGATTAGACCTAGAAGTAAAGAAATATAATGTACTGTGTACTATCAAAATAAATCAAATTATATTATTTACAAAACATACAAACAAGACGGGATCACCAACCGTTTCGTAAGAATAGGCTACTGTATGTGTCTGTCATGCTTGCATCTGGAATAAATGAAGGTGGAGGAACGCGGTTTTGAAATTGGAGGAAAAAAAACGTCTCTTCTCGCCATCGCGATGTTTGTCGATTTCATTTACTGTCGCCGTTTAAATCCCATCCGCAGGGGTGGAAAATTCCAAGTTCGGTTCGGAAAAGCACAAAGTCCTTGTCCGTGTTTTCGCTCCAGCCGTGGGGACCGATCCGTCGTGACTAGGGTTGACGCTAATGAGCGAAATCCGCAAATCCGGTTGGCTCAAAATCCCAGAGTGGAGTTGGACTTTCCGAACCCGGATTTTAATCCATTTCTACCGACCGGGGGTAATAACACACAGATTACAAAATGTTTTGCTGCGGCACTTTTTCTTTGACATAACTTTTCTTTGGGCAAGAGTTTCATCAGTCAAATGAAGTGGACACAACACACACAAAATTACATCTTCTGCTGTGATCGAAAAGCTCCCCGGTAACGGTTCAAAAAGCGGAATTGTTAGTGGGGCGGATCATCGATTCCAATGTCGATACCCAGCCCTAACGTTCTAACTTATTTACTTATTTGTTTGTTCGTCTGAGTCCGATTCCGGGCACAATGATCGATGTGCGCTGCCCGTCCTCGTGGACTAGATCGTTGGGAGTTTATAACGCTTCAGCTCCTCTCTCCAACGGCTCTCGGCTAGAAATCGAAATTCTCCAGCAGGTTTCCGTGGGAAAACCCGTGCAGAGGCGGAAAATTCCAAGTTCGGTTCAGAAAGGGAAGCTCCTGCCGTGTTTTCGCTCCAGCCACGGAACGATCCCCTCTGGGTTTGACGCTAATGAGCGAAATCCGCAAATCCGGTCGACTCAAAATCCCCGAGTGGAGTTTTACTTTCCAAACCCGGATTTTCCACCTCTGCATAACGTCTGGATGACAGTGCTGTTTTTATGTAAAAAATAAATAAATAAAAATACAAACAGCTTTATAGCTGATCAAAAGCATCACAAAAGCGTAAACAATAATATGTAATATTACATTTGCCGTTACTAAAATATGTAAACCATATGTGTCGAGAAAATAAAAAGATGCAAATTAATATATTTGATGAATTTGCTACAAGTACTCAAATGCTATCGTGTTGTGGATTCAAGTCGGTAGCATGATTAATTTTTTACAAGGAGCACCCAGATCAACCATTATTATTCAAATAGTGGTCTGTGCAATGTGTTCACCAAAGTACTGCTATCCAAGGGCATCGACTAGAACGTATCACAGGCGGCTTTATTAAATTCCTTCTTTTTTCTTTTTTGCAAATGCCGACTGCGACACTGTGTTTGCTTTCATTCTCTCACCTTTCCTGTCACCAACTGTTTGGGTCTAGGACAGGGGTCGGCAACCCGCTCGCCATCGGCTGCCTTGACAAAATAAAACTAAAAATATGTATCATTTTTTCCATTTTTTGATTATGCTTATTTTATTTTGTTTTTATGTTTTGTAATCGAAAAAACATGGATACCAAAAAAAAAAGGAAATGTTAACATGTAAATTCATTTCATCAGCTAAAAAAGTGCATCTGGGTGGCGAGGCCGCCACGCCCTGTCGCTTTGGACAGTTAGCGTCGGCTCGGTCAGTGCGTCAGTACAGCGCCACCTGGTGACCGGTGGCTGTGTGTTGTTTTCAGAGGAAAACCGAGAATTCAATGATACTTGGACGGAATCGTTTGCATTCACAGCCAACGGTGCTGGCTTGCCAGCATTTTTGGAAATATCCAGGCGGGAGGAAAGCTCTTTATATTTATATAGTATGCACTTTATACTGATTAAATAGCTACAAGTCATTATCATTGACCGGCAGCGATACCTTTTGAGTGAAAACAGCCATAACTTGTTTATAAAGTGGTCAATATAGACAGGAGGCTGATTACCCACATGAAAGGCCTTGAATATTTTTTGTAATCTTAAAAAGAAAAGAATCTCAAAAATGTCTCTTCCAGTACGAAAGGTTGCCGACCCCTGGTCTAGTATATCCAACCGCGGAGACAAGTCAGAGACCTACATCTACTCACTACTATTCCTTGATAGTCCTACTCCGTCTTTTAAGAGAAAAAAAGTAATATGAAAAGAGGCAAAATACGTACAGTAATATTAAAAAGTGACATAAATAAGTAATAGATAAATAAGGTCCGATAAAAACACGAATCCCCGTCCGTATCCTCTTATTGCCGTGAGGAGCAGTCGTGTGAAAACGTCTTGGAGAAACACCCTGGCCCTCTGTTTTAGTCTCTGCTGCTTGTCGAGCGACCGACATGTCCCCTTCTTCCTCCCTCTCTCCATCTTTTGATCAGTCCCTGCGTCCGTTTTTGAAAAGAATTCAATGTCGATGTCGTCGTTGATTTTTTGCCCCCCCCCATCCCCCGTGGGAGAGCCGATGAGAGTTAACGTCGACTCTTC
>OMKR01045143.1:7696-18319 GCA_900302355.1 Cyttopsis rosea | reverse complement strand
AATGTATATGTGTATGTATATGTGTATTTATGTATATGTGTATGTATATATATATATATTTATATGTGTATATATGTATATGTGTATGTGTATGTATGTATGTATATATATATGTATGTATATGTATATGTGTATGTATATATATTTATATGTATATGTGTATGTATGTATATGTGTATGTATATATATTTATATGTATATGTGTATATATGTATATGTGTATATGATATATGTATATATATATGTATATGTATATGTATATGTATATGTATATGTATATGTATATGTATATGTATATGTATATATATTTATATGTATATGTGTATGTATGTGCATATATATATATTTTTTTAAAATATATATATATATATATACTGATAAGTGAAGACAACCTCAAATAAAAAGTATATAATTATACATTATAAGAAAAATATATATAAAAATACATTCATCCAAAAACATAAATATCATTTGGGTTCCTGCAGGATAGTGAAGACCGATGGCAACCTGACAGGAGCATCCAGCAGCGCACCAGATGGAGCTCAAAAAAACAGTGGGTGTATGTTTGGCGTGACACAGCGCCATCTATTGGACACGGAGCATCTATGCACAGAGTAGCCTACCTGATCTCACACAGAACCAAAGGAATTATTTCCTAGTTCCCAGGAATCTGTTCCAATGCAGATTGGTGGGACCTGTGGCCAGTCAGAGACCTTTGTGTGCTTTTCTGATATCGTCACATTGTTTGGACACTCAACGCATCGTACCTTGAACGGCCAGATGACCTGCTCATATGGAACAGATACTGGGTTGATGTATGACCTTAGTGACCTTAGGTCTTCTTCCTACTTCTCTTTCCCGTGGAGCCCTCGTATTGATTCGGACATCGGCTGGCTGTTCCATTAAAGGCCCATCTAATCTGATATCTTCCCAAAGGATCCCTGTGAAGGGGAAGCTTTGACCTTGGCACTCCTGCATTAAAGCCTTTCAATACATTTAATTCAATTGGTGTTCTCCATGTTTGAAATCAAATGGAGATTGGTCGACAAAATGGAAATGGGGGGAGGGGAGGAAATTAAAAAATGTATTGTATTATATAGAATGTATTATAGAGTTTGAGATACTATGATTCCTTTTCTCTGAGTCCGATAGAGTCCAATAAACCTCTGTCTATGCTTTAAAACTAGAGGAATTACATCAGCTTATACCTGCTGATCCGTTTCTACGTTCTGGACGCTCTGAAATATGGTTTGGTTTTAATTGCGATGGAAAACTATTAGACTTTGCTCTACTCTTAAACTTGTGCACTCTGAAACACTTTTAATTAATTTAATTGGGTGACCGTGACACATATGAGTTAATGGCAATAAAAAGCTGATGTGGTCTGTGACACATGAAGAGTTTTAGGCCCAAGTCATTACTACAAACTATTAAACTAAAGAAGAAATGACTGCGATATAAATTAAAGGTAATATGTAAGGTATACGTTGACTTTATGTACCATCTTTTAATCGTGATGTCAGAATATTTAGTTGTTTTTATTGTTTTCCAGTTAGAGGTTTCTGTGTTACTTTCAATGGTTTCCCTGTTTGGGACTGATTGCAACATTCTTTCCAAATTTTCTGCTTTTTCACATATTTTACACAAAAATTTCATCCATCCATCCAAGTTGAATGAATTGAATTGACTCGATGGGTGAACTAAATGAACTAACCATATTAAAATGTCTTCCTTCTAGACAGATAGATACTTTATTCATCCCATCATGGGAAATTGCTTCTGATGGTGTGCAAAGTTATACATCTTCATCATCAGTCATCAGTTCTTCACCATCCTTAATTCATCCAGGATGAATCCCCTTAGCCTCAGAGTCAGGGAAACAAATGCATTGTGGATTCACTAACAAATGTCCATTTGCTCGGTTTTTGGCAGATGACCAAGCAACCTGCCCTGAAAGGTCTTTGGTGATGAACTCTGTCAGGACGTCCTGTCTTCCAAACCACAAAGGGTGGATTTTTGCAGTTTTTACCCCAATTAATTTAGTCACTTGATAATCTGATGAAATGAAAGAGTTATTGCCTTTCCTGATATCGGAAATTGAGACAAATATTGAATCATCCCAAAGCGCAATAGCAAGTACGATGTGGTCACTGTTACATAAATATTAAAACCATCGATCAGAGGGTAATGTTCTGAGGTAGTGGGGTTGTGAGACTGATGATGAGAGTGATGGATATAGAACAGATACACCCATGGATGGAAAGGGAGATTCCACCTTTCATGGTATGAATAACAATAACAAATGCTCACAACAAGAGGAAAACAATGACAACAGTGAACATTTCATTCACAGAGAAATCAACGACATCCCCTTAGTCTGAACCTCCAACCGGACCAGGAAAAACTCCCATAAACACCCTTCTGGGAAACGGGAAGAAACCTGGGGAAGGGGCCACAGAAGGAGGAATCCCCCTTCCCGGATGACCAGGCTGCAATGGATGCGGAGTGGGCAACATTAATAATCGGAATCATACAGATCAATCATACAATCAATACACAACATAAACAACATACAAATCATAGGTTATTGTATTTGTATACTATGCATTTATATACTATGGAATGATAAAGCTTGAATAAGAGTCTATTTGCTGGAGCAGATCGCCGAAGGTAGACGCCTCCAGGGCTCCAGGTCAAGTAGACGCCTCCAGGACTCCTCCTTCACATCTGGAAAGCGCCTACAGGGGAGAGAGAGAGAGAGAGTGGCAGAACACAACGGGCCAACACACAGACGCCAAGCACCAGTGGTAAGGGGTGGATGGATGCAGGGTGAGAGGCAAGCTAACAGGACAAAAACGATAAATCAAATGCAAGGCTGTAAAAATGAGCTTTAAGTCTTGATTTAAAGATTTCTACTGAAGTAGCAGCTCTGATTTCCGCAGGTAGGGCGTTCCAGGGCACCGGGGCCCGGAGTGAGAATGCTCTGGAGCCTGCAGACTTCTTTATAACTCTTTGAATCACTAAAAGCAGGATGGCACATAAGGTAACATTAAGTCAGAAAGATAGGAGGGAGCTAGGCCGTGTAATATTTTATAGGTAAGTAGCAAAACCTTAAAGTCACGTTTGAGGAAAAGCGGGAGCCAGTGTAAGGTGGCCAGTATAGGGGTAATATGGTCAAACTTTCTAGTCCTGGGTAAGATTCTTGCTGCAGCGTTTTGCACTAACTGGAGGATTTCAATATGAGACATCGGAAGGCCAGAGAGCAACACATTACAATCATCTAAGCAGGATGTTACAAATGCATGGACTATGGTCTCCGCATAACTCATAGATAGAATGGGTCGTATTTTAGCAATATTGCGAAGATGAAAAAGTGCAGTTCTGGTAATGTTCTTAAAATGCAGTTGAAAAAAAAGTGGGGTCAAATATAACTCTAAATTCTTTGCTGGGTTACTTTGGGTAATAGTACAGGTGTCAAAGTTCAGAGTGGTATCCTTAAACATGTGCCTGTGTCTGGCAGGACCAACAACTAGCGTTTCACTTTTCTCGGACTTGAGAAGCAACAAGTTACAAGAAATCCAATGTTTAATTTCAGCAAGACACGCCTCAAGAGCCCGACAATTGTGCGGGTTAGTAAGTTCTAAGGGCATGTACAGTATAGTTGGGTATCATCAGCATAACAATGAAAGATAAGCATATTTGTGTATGATATCTCCAAGTGGCAACATATAGATACTAAACAACAAAGGGCCAAGCAACGATCCTTGTGGGACCCCACAAGTAACATTACAACACTTAGAGGTCACATTGGCATGAATTACATGGTGTGTCCTCTCTGAAAGATAAGATCTAAACCAGGAAAGAGCCAAACCTCTAATCCCAATGCATGTGTCAAGACGATCTAGCAGTAGGTTATGATCAACAGTATCAAAATCAGCACTGAGGTTGAGTAATAGTACTACTGAAGAGTTGTCTGAGTCCATTGCTAATAAAAGATCATTAACCACTTTTGTCTCAGTGGAGTGGAGCGATCTAAATCCGGATTTAAATAATTCAAATTGATCACTAGAGGACATGTGATCAGTAATCTGTTGTGCTACGACTTTTTCAAGAATTTTGGAGATGAAGGGGTGATTTGAGACTGGCCTATAGTTGCGAAGACTCTAACGGTCAAGGTTGGATTTTTTAAGTAAGGGTCTAATCATGGCTGTCTTAAAAGCCGCAGGTACAGTGCCAGAGGAGAGAGAACAGTTACTAATGTTAAGAGAGTCCTAAAATTGGAAATAGCTCTTTAATGAGCTTTCCAGGGAGTGGGTCTAGTAAGCAAATTGTCTGTTTCGCTGCATTTACCAACTGTAATAGAGTTTCAAGAGATACTGCATCAAGGTTGTCTATACCATCTGCCCTAGTGCCTGATCCAGTCTCAATAATGGGAGGATTCAATTGGGGTTGAGACTGAGTGCTTTTAATCTCTTCTCTAATAAGATCAAATTCTGAGTAAATAATTGCAAGAATTCATTAGTTGTTAAGGGGGAGCTGTTGAAAATAGGCTGTTGTTGGGTTAGCATGGCTAACGTATCAAATAAAGTTTTTTGATTATGATTTTGTCTACTTACTTATATACTGTAATATCCTGATTTTGTTTGCAAAGATAAACAGCCCTGAGGTCACACTTGGTTGAGCTGGAAGGTCAGGTGAAGAACTAAAGTGTTAATTCTCATTATCTTACATCCAACATACACAAATATGCAATAACTATATAACTATATAACTGTATAAATATAAACTATGTAACTATGTATAACCTCACTTGTTAAGTTGCTTTTTTTTTCAGTGGTCCCAAAGCAGCAGCATCATTAATTAGATCCTCCTGGTTCTTTTATGTCCGTTCAACTGCTCCACTTGTTAAATATGGAGGATCGGATTATGATCCAGTGAAATCGAGACTTTTCTGACGGTTAATAATATTATCTGCATTTTAATAATCCACTGATATGAGGCTAAGTCAGTCACTTCTTAATCACCCACACTTCTCTTGGCTCCCATTACACAATATCCACAAATATCTAATTTTGTGGATCTGATTCATGGCGTTGGGATGGATCCAGAGAAACACCACGCACACTGAATTATTGATGAGGATAAGAAAATTATAACGTGTGTCACGTGATCCACCAATTGAGCTCGGCTACAGAAGTGTAAATTGTACGATTGCCTTTCTCGGTTTTTAATGGATTATTCTAGACAACTTCCTCCCTTTGGCGTAAGCCACATAGACAGAGGTTTATTGGACTCTATCTGACTCAGAGACAAGGAGTCATAGTATCTCAAACTCTATAATACATTCTATATTATACCATACATTTTTTAATTTCCTCCCCTCCCCCCATTTCCATTTTGTCGACCAATCTCCATTTGTCTTCAAACATGGAGAATACCAATTGAATTAAATGTATTGAATATCATCACCACAGTTCTTAATAGCGTTATCTCTGGATATTTTTGCATGACTTGATATTCCGCCACGCAAGCAACGTGACACTCTGCAGCTTGACGAATGCAACCGTGATACATATTTAAACAGTCCAAGAGTGGTCTCCGAGATATTGCTTTCGGACCGGGGGGGGCTTCATCAAGGATAGGCCTACATAAAAGGATCAGACGCATCAAAAATGCATCCCACTGCCTGTCTCCCCATCAACTCCGCTGTCTGGGGTTTTAATTATTCTCTGCTCTTCTGAATTAACTGGGTCACAGCCCAAAATAAGAGGATTCATTCAACTGTGCACACACTAGTCGATGGGCGATGCCACTTTCACCTCCATCCAACTCAATGTCTTTTTTTTACCTCATGTTGTTTATATCCCACAATTTGGTGAATATTATTTTATGCAGCAGTTACATGCATTCTTTGCATGTTATTTTGTTTTTACAATGTTGTGGCTGGTTCTACGTATAAGAATTTCATAGGCAGCAATATCTGCTCCCATGCTGCTTTGTTGTTCTAATGAGCAGTGGTGTAAAGTAACAAAGTAAAAATACTTTGTTACTATACTTTTTAGTATGATTATGGACTTTCTGTACTTTACTTGAGTTATTCTATTTCTGTCGACTTTTACTTTGCTAATTTAGTCCCAAAAAAGTGTACTTTTACTGGATACATTTCCCCTGAACACCGTCGCTATAAAATAAAATTGGAGGAAAACTGGTAACCAATGACGTTAGGGAAGCCAGTTATCACGAGGTTCATGTTAGTGAATCAAGGGCCATGTCCAGCAGCGAGCTGAGTGTAAACAAACACTCTCAAGTCCGTGTCCAGAGTTGCCATGTCCGCGGTTTTCCCACGGAATTTTGCTACTGATGACGGGGTTTGTCATGGAGGCCTGGCAACCCTGCACATGATAAGTTTCATTTTTGCGGCATGGCTTTTCTAATGTCGGACTCAGAGTCCGAGTCTTACCGGACTTAGCGAATTAAGCAGCTCTTATGTTTAGCGAAAATTAGGGAAATATTGGCAGCCAGAATGAAATCAGAGCAAAAAAAATGAAACTGGCTTTTTTTCTCTCCACAGCATTTACTTTTACTTTTGTAAAACTTTAAGTACATTTAAATCCATATAATTACATTTGATACTTAAAGGTGCAGTGTGTAGAATTTAGCGGCCACTAACAGTGAGGTTGCAGATTGCAACCAACTGAATTCCCCTCTGTGTCCGAGGCAGTGAAAAATGACAGCGTCCGTGTAGGAGAAGCTACGGTGGAGCGAAACTCGCGAAAAACATGAAAGTCCCTCTCTAGAGCCAGTGTTTGGTTTGTCCATTCTGGGCTACTGTAGAAACATGGCGGTGCAACATGGCGGCCTCCATGGAAGGGGCTCCAGCCCCCATGTAGATATAAATGGCTCATTCTAAGGTAACAAAAACACAACGATTCTTATTTTCATGGGATTATACACAAATAAATACATACTTATGAATATTATATTCCATTTCTGCCAAGTCCGTTCCGCTAGATGCAACTAAATTCTACACACTGCGCCTTTAACATCTTCTACTTTAAGACTTTTACTCAAGTCGCATTCTAATGAGTGACTTTCACGTCGTTCTTTAGTGAGGTATCTCTACTTTTACTCAAGTATGGCTTTCAACTGCTTTTTCCACCACTGCTAATGACAACAGAAAGAAAACAGCTTGGACCTTGGTCTCGCATTGCCATCCTCTTCCTTTATTGCTTTATTTATGTGTTTTCAGGATGGCTCTATTTGCACAGAGAAGCCAGTTTGGGTTTGAGAAAAATATGCCATCACATCAACCACAACCCATAAAAGCACACATTTGGATATTCATGGTTTAACATTAAAGGTGCAGATCGCAACCAACTCAAAACCCTCTGTGTAGGAGAAGCTACGGCGGCCGCGAAACTCGCAAAAAACACCAAAGGCCCTCTCTCTTGAGCCGGTGTTTGGTTTGTCCGTTCTGGGCTCCTGTAGAAACATGGCGGCGCAACATGGCGGCCTCCGCGGTAGAGGACCCGCCTAAATTAACACGATGATTCTTATTTTAATGGGATTATACACAAATTAATACATACTTATGAATATTATATTCCACAAAAATTCTACACACTGCACCTTTAATATAAAACCCCTCTAACTCTACTAACGCTACTGACATGGTTGTTTGACTACGTGTTTGGACTAAATGACGTCATGTAATGTGGAATATGGAACGACTCCTTTTTTTATTTTTTTTATTTTTTATTTTATTTTCCTGAGTGACTCGCCTCTCACAGTCAACCCTTCCACCGCTAACTTTTCGTTGCCCTTGTGCACGACACGGTGCGTGCGCTGCCAAATTAAACAAAACAATAAAACACGTCTCCGAGAATTCACGAGACAGGCTATTTAATCAGCAACGACGCAACACCGGTAAACAGACGTGTCCCCCCGAGCTCCGTCGGGCGCCATCGGGCTCCATCGGGCCCCTCCGGCTCCCTCCGGCTCCGCTCAGGACCCCTCCGCCGCCTCTACCCACAATCCCCTGCGCCGGGGCAAAATGGAAGAACACAGCAGCTGCGGGAGAACAATGTTTTGGCTCTAAAACGCGAAAGCGGACGCGGAGAGGGCGAAGCGCGGACGCCGGGACAGCGCGGCGGGGGCCATGCACTGGTGAGAGGAACCGCGCCCGGAAACGATCAACTTTAGGCGACGCGCGGCCGCAACGCTCGGCACGCGCACGGGACAGACAACAAAGCGCCGCGGTGCCGCTAGTTAGCCACTTAGCATGCTAGCCGGCTAGGCTAGCCCGCTAGCATCCCCGGGCGAGCATCATTGTTCGCACGGGCCGTTTGTTATGGGGTCGACGCCGCCGCTGCATCACTCGCCGTCGGTCCACCGCCAGAGGCTGAGCTCCGCGGAGAAACGGTTAATTGTGGTTTTTTTATTTTTATTATTTTTTTATATAAATGACGCATTTAAATGACGCTCTCGCTCCACAGCGTGTTTTTCCAGGAGCGGTGATCGTTCGTCCTTGATCAGTTGTTTGCATTGTGTAACATTACTGTGCAAATCCACCCCGCACTCGGCTCTTCCGCGCAGGGCTCCCAAGCCTGAAGGTCGGCGCTCGGAACCGTCTGCACGTGTTTTAATGGGGCGGTGTTGTTGTAAACAGTGGAGGGTTTTCTCCCGTTTTCTGCGTTAGAGCTCGGGCTGCGGACCGATCGACCGACCGACCCACCCGTCAGTCAGAACGCCGCCGCTGTTCCATATTAATACAGATCGTGCTTTACAAAGAAGGGCCCCGCTCAGCCGCACGGCTGGCTAGCTTCCCCCCAGAAGAGAACCGCGTCCTCTAGTTAAGCTGCGAGGAGTGCACGCGGTGGACTTTCCCACCAGGACGGAAGGTGACGCGCGGTATAGTACCGTCTCTTAGCAAGTTGCGGCCACAGCTGTTTTCTGCCGGTGCACCGTCGGTGTTTTGCACCAGAGAGATGGATGGATATAGAGATGGGCCCGAAAATTCAAAGGCCACATGAGAATAAAGTAATAAGAATAAAAAGAGAAAAAAAATGTAATGAACCTAAAAAAAAAGACAATAAACCTCACAATCCACAATTAACAGAATGGGAAATAATGCAAGTTTGGATGCGCGCAGACACACACACGCGCACACATTTTTTTTTTAATACTGAACTGATCAAACACCGTGTTATTGCCTAATATGCAATCATCGTGCACACACAGCAGTATTGTGAATGCAGCAGCCTCTCATTGGCAGATAAGCCCATGCAAATTGGATGACTTGGTCGAGCAGGCCATCAAACAGATTAGCATGGAACTGCAATCCTCTCCCTCGCTGCATAGTTTCAGTGACATTTTAGCGTCGGCAAAAAAAGAAAAAATAACGCATTGTTCCGCATCTGCGGGGAAGGGTTGTTGTGCATCACAGGGTCTGCGCTCTCCTTGTTTCCACATGCCGGCCAGCCAGACGGTAGCCCTTTGTTGACACACAAACCCTTATTTTTTAATCCGACTAAGCACCCGATTGCGAGATCAGAGGCTGTTCTGAAAGGATAGGCTCAACTAACTCATCATTATTGTCTGGAAAGCTTCTATTTGGGGATATCCTCACAGTGTGGGGTGGCTGTACATGCTTGTTTCCTGAAAGCCCTTTTGTCAACTTTTCTGACTCATTGTTTTGTTTTTCCTTTCAGGATGAATCTGATTGGCACTGTGTCGTTTCCCTACCTGCGCTGCCCACGTTTACCATGAGCCTCATTCAAGACAAACTGGGAAATGAATTCCTGCGCTCCAACGGAGGCATGGACTCCGCTTTCGGCTCCGGCATGATCATGTTCAGCCACCTTCCGCCGGTGACCAGCTTCACGCGGCTCGCCGCTCAGTCGGTCATGCAGGACCTGCCGCCCCAGGAGATGATCCTCAAGAAGGAGCGTGACTCACCTGACTGTGGCGGGGGGCTGCTGGGGTCCGGTCTGGGCTGTGGGCAGGTGGGGGACTACGTCCACGCCATGGGCATCAAGCAGGAGAAGCTGACTGAGCACGATTACCGCCTGCCGCTCTATCCCGGAAGCTCCGTGAAGACCAGCGAGCTGTTGGAGATGACGATGGGAAACCACCAGAGTCTGCTGGTGCACGATCTCAGCGTGGCCAATGTGAGTACTGACAGAGTAAAACTGACTGGAAGCTGGGGCTTGATTTAACTTTTCTTCCCAATCGGGCATCAGCCGGAACCCCAGACATGGAGCATGGATGTATATAAGAATTAGTTGAGATCCTACATGTGTTACTTATCCTACATCCTTTTTATACATTATATTGTGGTTTTAATTTCCATTCTGACAAGCAATAACATTTATAACAAGCATTACGGAGGTTAATCAAAATTCATGCACAAAATCTGTACCACATGTGTAGATTTGAGGCGTTTCTTTTATTTTCTACGATGCCTTGAGGGTGCTCACAGTCCAAACAGTCAATGGATGGAGAGGGCGGAGCCTGAGACATGAAAAGAACAGAGTGGAGCCTCAGGCCAACAGGAAACAGTGACATAAATCTAAAGGTTTAAGATGCAAAAAAATACAAAGCCCCCCCCCCCCTCTCTCTCTC
>OMKR01045141.1:0-11116 GCA_900302355.1 Cyttopsis rosea | reverse complement strand
CCCTCCCTCCCTCGCCTGGGTGTTCCTCTGCGGGGCAAAGTTTCTCGAAGACCCGGGGGTAGAATGGGTCCCAGTCGGCAGCGATCGCCATGTCGTTCAGCGGCAGAGCTAATGAGCTGAAACAAACATCCTAGAAATAAACAACAACAAAAAAAACACCCCATTGAAGCCATGTGCTGCCATTTAATTTAAAGATTTAAAGTCGTTTTTGTTTTTATTCACATTTAGTTTTCCACCCCGGTACGTATATTTTACTCTGTGCACGCAAACTTGCACCGTTTCCTATTTGTGACGGTGCGGATTGTCGATAAAGAGGCTTATTGTTTATTATTGGGTTTATTGCCATTTTTTCCATCTGTAACTGTGTGTGTGTGTGTGGGGTTCATTGTGGACGTCACAGTAATGATTGACTGGGTGTCAGGTGACTCATTGTATGGGGCGACACACACTTGGCACACACCTCAGCAGCAGCCTGTGCTAGTTGTGTTGTACACACATATTGCCTGATGATTTGGATCCATCGCAATCTTTGATCAACCCCAGCACCCAGCCTGCTGCAGTGGGGCAATTTGAAGAAATCGTCATTATTGGAATCAGAATGTTTTATTAATATCTTGTTTTATTCGCCAGGTACATTTACATAGATGAGGAATTGAATTGAATAGATGGATGGATGGGTAGGGTACTTTATTCAAATTGCGGTGGCGCAACGGCTCGCATCAAACCAATAGGTAATAATAATAATAATAATAATAATAACAATAATAGTCATAATAAAATTTAACCTAGAAAGAATCGACAATATGCAATACACCGAGAAAATGGAAATTAACGAGAAAAAAAAAAGTTTTTTTCACGAAAAATAAATTGCAGTACACAACGAACCTAAAAATGCACCAACAATTCACACTCTGACGCAAGTAGGAGTTGTGCAAGTTTGCATGAATAGATATAAACTCTGTGCGTATACTGTGTGTAAAGGGCTGGGGGGGAAATGGTGGTAATAGGATCGCAAAAGATGAGTGTTTTAACATCCCTCTGTCTGGCTCAGGACAGGGATCCTCTTGTAAATGCAAATATCCTTCTTTTTTTTTATAATCTGCATTCATTCTCATGCATTCTCTGTGCCATGGTCATTGTCATGTGAGAGGAATGTGATCGTATTATCATTGGTTAGAGACCCAAGTAAGAGGAAAGCGTTGGACCAGATTGAACAGCTGTGGAGTTAGTTTTCTTAAGTAATTCAACTCCTAAAAGTAGGATACAAAAGCAAAAAACCAAAACCTATCCATTCAGATTAGATGTTTATTAAACCAACCTCAGGGTCTTATGAAAACGTCAACGTCAACAACCAAACCCGGGATGATACGTGAAATCCAAACAGAACAGCCTCCAAGGAAGGCGCCGTAATCCCTCTTTCCTCCTCTTTGTTGCCCTCCCTGCAGTTTCTTCTCCTATCGTCCAGCATCTTCTATTCTTTTCTGACCCTCCTCTACACTTTTCCCCTCCTCCCCGCCGGTGCCGCTCGTCCAAGCTATTTTCTCTCTCTTCTCATCGCCTCTCCTCCGTTCCACCCTCCCCTCTCCTCACTTGGCCTTTCTTTCTCAGTCTAATTAGTATTAACATGCGCGTTGGTGTTGCAGAGACAGTGATTAGATGAACTGAGGATGGCCTCATGAAGTGCCCATTTTACCCGCCTGTTCGTTCTTTCTTTCTTTCTTTATCGTCCACTATCCTCTACTTTCCATGGACCTTTCTCTCACTACACTCTACAGTTAGACCGTTTTAGTGTAATCTGTCCATTCCATTTGTAGTCTGTTTATCGACAGAGAAGTCAGAAAGGGCAACTTGCTTTATGTCAGTAGGATTATGGGTTTCCAGCCATAACTGCGAGCGTCCAGTGTAAAATATCACTGCAACACTAGTGTGCACATGTGGGGTTTTGGATTTTCTTCTCCCTCTGCCCAATGACATCAAATCAAAGCCTGTGCTCCCGGAGCTGTAGCTCTAGAGACGTACAATGAATCGGGAGGAAACGTGTGACCGACTTTTGGTCTTCAAACTTTGAGTTTATTTCACCAAGATGATGCCAACTTGAAACACTGCTGTGCGGCTTTTCTTGGCCCTTAAATCCAAACGACTACGCACAAACAGGGCTGGCACACCAACGAAAATGGATACACAGCAAGGAAGGGAAATCAATTACGTTTTAGGGAAGCCTTCAAATGATGCGGGGGCGCGGTGGTGTCAGTAATAGGGTTTTATGTGTGTGTTTTACTGTTAGTGTGTGATAGTGTGTGCTGAAATAACCGGAGTGAAAGTGTGGTTTGGATAGAAATGGATTAAGAAAGGACATGGGTGTGTGTCTTCAGCGTTTCCTCTAGGATGCAGTTGTAGCAGCAAAAACATTTTTTTTCGTGTGCGTGCGATTTTCAATGATAAAATAACTTCCATTCATGACGTTTCTCTAAAGGAATCCTGTCCAAATAATTCACATCTCTGTGAGGGAATCTGTCAGTCGCCTTTGAGATTGACAGCTTTCGCACGTCACGGTGGCCCTCACACATAGTAAGGCCTGCGCCTCCAGATGAATCGGTGCATGTGGAATACTTTTACTTTACTGCATTTTCTGACATTTTACGGACAAAACAACTAATCGATCAATCGAGAAAATAATCAACAGATTAATTGATAATGAAAATAATTGTTAGTTGCAGCTCTACTACCTGGTGCTTGTTGTTATAATCGCTGTGCTGACATTATCAGGTAAGTGCAAAGGTTCTCGTTTATATGGTTTTCTCACAGGTGTGTGAATTGACCTGGATATGAAGCACAAAATATTATAAGGTTAGTTTCTAAAGAGAGAAGACAGAGTGATTTCCTCTCCTCTACTCTCCTCTCGTCTTGTAAAAAACAAAAATCAGCAGAGGTGGTCGTATTTCAGCAGCGGCATACTGCCACTGCTAGGTGCATACTATATAGGGGAAACACTGGTGTTTGTCTTTATGGTTGCTGCCTCTGGTCACTGGTTATCAGCCTCATACAGATTGTCAGTCCACTTTGCAAGGATGCATTCCACCCTCATCCCATCCATCCCTTAGGTAGCTAAACATTTCAGCAACTCAAAGGATCTTCCCATTACAGTAGGAGACATAGGAGACGTCCTAGTTGGGTACCTTGATTTGACAAGGAGACATAAAATGGTTTCTTAGGTCGGTGTAGGAAATCCCAAAAGTTCTTGCAACGTTAACAGGTTCACGTAGTCCTCTGACTTCTAGCTCATGTAGACTAGAGTTAAATACCTTGTCAACAGTTTCAACACCTGATCTACAGCCTTCCTGGGGAGACTGTAGACTGTAACTTTATTTCCTAATAAGATGGGTTTGGTTCACCATTGGATCTCTAACTTTACCTCTTAAAGCCTTTAAGTTACACGCACACAATCAGGGTTACTGACAGAAATTTCCTAAACCATTCTTTATCCAGCTTCAATCACATTTGACCTTTTAGTCAAATCAATCGCTGATTGCATAGTCAGACATGACTTTTCTCTGTGTCTACAATTGGCCAGTTACAAACATGGTAATTAATTATAGTTAAGCCAAATGTAATAATGATGCACGATATGGTAAAAAAGTCATATTGCGATTATTTTGACAGATATTACGATATGATCCCCGATTAGTGTGAATGATCATTTTTGCATCACAATTTTCATTTTCACTGAAAGAACTATTCAAATCATGATGATGTGACATTTTTTGGCGTCTGTACCAAAGAAACATGTTTTTACATCTGGGGAACAGGATTTGTAGGCCAGGGCATGTTGCTGTTTTGTCACACATTTTATCTTTCTCAAAAAATTGCTGCTTCTGTGATTTGGATATTGCACTAGGTCATATTGCGATTTCGATAATATTTAGATTAACTGTTGAGCCCTAATAATGATGCTTACTGTAGATTGTGTGTAATCCAAAATAAGCAACATGTAAGCCATTGTTAATGAACCATTTTGCAGAATAAAGTAGCTTGAAGAAAGAGATGCCTGCAAGTCCTTTATGACGTTGAAGCTCAAGCGTTAAAGCCCAGGGTCTGACATGCCGACCTGGACATAATAACAGAAACACCAAGCAATATATTAATATGCTGCCATGAATTATGCCACTGTGTTCCTTGGCGTATTAAATAATTCCACAGTTTCTGTGACCAATGCATATTCCATTTGGGCGCCGAGTATTTGACCTCTTTCTTGGCTCATGTAGCTTTGTAAAATGTCATATCAACGTGCCAATTGTCAGTCCTTGTTTATAGCCTGCATAGAAATACTAATTGGCAAGCAACCTAATGGGACTGACAGCGATCATGTCTTTTGATTAGGATTTTCCGTCATGTTCTGCGTTCACGTTGTATTTCCAAAATGCCTGTGGAAACAAACCCTCATTCCACAGTGGTTCTCTGCGATGCCAGCGCCTATTTTCCTCCCTTCCATCCTCGCTCTCCCCGGTAACATCCCCTTCAATGATGCTGTTCTCAGCTTCTCTCTCTCTCTCTCGCGCCCCCGACTTCCTGAGATCCTGGCCCCAAGCGAGGCCTTAATTATTGGAATAATTACTTTGCTCTGACTCTGTAACAGCTGTGGCCTTCTGGAGAGGTAAATGGCTCTTATAAATTTTCATCATCTCCTGCAGATGAGCAGAGGAGACAGTGGAGACACCCCTCTCCTCACGCCTACGTCTCCTCCTCCACACCTCCCACACAAATTGATTAGCAAATATTTCCTCTTTTATGCTGCGAAATGTCTTGAAATGAAAGGGAAATGAGTTGGTGAATTGATTCTCAAGAGCAATTATTTTATTTTAATGCCTGGGTGATGAAATCTGAGCGGAGGTTTCAGTAGAAAGTGATTTAAAAGCTGAATTTTGTATGTGAGTTAGTGAAAGTACAGACGGGGAAGGTTCTCCTGTGGTACTACAAGCTGTAGGATGTAATTTGCACTCATGTTGGACTGTCTGTTCCGCTTTTGCCATTTGTTTGGTTCAGCATGTTCTCACACTACTTTCAAACCCTCGATTCAAATTCTCTATAACATGGATCGCAGCTAATCCTCATTAATAATAATAAATGAAAAAGTCTAGCAGCAGAAGTCAGGATCCGGAATAGCAGCAGCCCACTACAATTCTTTACTTTACAAATCACATGCACGGGTGACCTTTCCTGGAGGTTTTATAGGTTTATATGCATGTTGATGTTATATCTAAACCATGCATTTAAGTGCATAATGGATCTCTGTAGTTACCATACGCGCACTTATATCATCGGGGTGATGTAGAAACGTAAAGAAGCCAGCGTTGAGCCAAAGGGACCTTCTCTGGCAGCAGCTGTTTGCTTCCCCTCCTCCACCTTGAGGACATTATCGTCCACAGACGGCTGTTCGCTAAACAAAGAGGAGAGAGACTATGACTGATTTTGATGGAGGGTCTCTGGAGGAGAGGCGAGCCCCAGAGGTCCCTGTGTCACGCCCTGGTGGACAATTTGGGTTGTAATGACCGTCCTGTAATGGCATTGTCACAGGTGTAACTCTGAGAATAGCCACCGAGTCGAGGAATGAACCAAAAACCCTTATTCACTGGCAATAGTCAAGTACAAGCTGATACAGATTACTGATCCGAGCTATTCGTTTTACTGATCGGTGTATTTATTTACAGATCGTTTTAGGGCATTATGATATAATGTTGGGCCTTTAAGCAATTTTCTCCATTGTGGGACATCCAAGTATGTGTAAAAAAAGCTGGAAAATAAGTCACTTTTCTTTAATAGGCTCCATTCGCCATTATTATCACATGGCTTGGTATCGGAATGACTATACACAGTACAGTGCAATCCTAATAGATTTAAATCAAGCAATACACTGAATTAAGACTTGTACTGCATTGAAGTACATAGTCAAATTGAATTATTGCATCTAATATTGCCCTTGGATCCAGAAATATAGTGATGTCATATCACACGCACAAAAAGGTATATTTACACACACACAGGTTGCCACAGAGATTGTTTTTGCTGTTTGTTTTGTCTTATCCACCCGGGGCAGTAGTGCATCTCCTCCATTGCAGCACTTGGATGGATAGCTTCATTCTTTTATGTGGGTGGGTGGGTGGCTGTGTGTGTGCGCACGCGTGTAAATTTGAGCTTCTGTTGACGTCTGTATGACTGACTAGTTGTGTGTGTTAGATCTGTCGGATATCAAATTGCGCACGCTGCAGACCTTTCCACATTGCGTGTCTGACATTTTCTAAAAGTGAATTATTATTCCGCACCGTGCAGTTTGCCTTTATATCAGCAGTGTCCCCGCACCCCATAATAACAAAGATGGAGCCTTGTTCTTGTTCCCAGCCTCTGCCGGCCCAGCCCAATTAGCTGTTCCCTTTTATTTAAGTCTGATCATTCAAATCAACTCGTCTTGTCTAGTTTAAAAGCCTTTGAAGCTCGTGGAACAAAGCGGTAATGAATAAGCATATATGCGCACGTGTTGTTTTCTTTTGCCTCTGTAAATGTTGGCGGATTCTATTGTTTAGGTTGAAGGCGCTAAATGAGACAAAAGTGCCTTTATGTGTTCTAGTCCCTCTTCATTAAAGGTCCACGCTAAATGATTTAGCTGAAAGCTGAAGGGCCAGGTTCCTTTTGATGGCTCTGAAATGCTGATGAAGAATCTGGCGCCGGTCTCCGAGCTAATAAAGAGCTGCCTTTCCTGTGTTACTAATGGGCCTGGCCTAGTTTTACTATTCAGACTCATCTTGAGGAGGTGTATCAAACTCTTTCTTTGTTCTGGATTTTGTTTCAGATTTCAATTTTTGACGTTTGGAAAGTGTCATGAGAGTTGAGAGTTCACTGTGCAAGTGCCAGAGTACTAGGGTAAGCAATAGGGTAACCTCACGTAAGAAATTAGCATTACCCTAGGGAGCGTAGTTGTCAGCGCGTCTCCATAGCAACGGCGGCTTTAATCTGTCACTCAAACTAAGTGATGCCACGCTCACACAGCGGCTTGAGGTTAGATCCCATTTTCACATAAATCTCCCAAAAAGGGTTTAAGCCTTTCTGGAATAGGAAAACTAGGAGACTCGCTTCAAGCCATTTTGATTAATATTATGAAAGTGGCTAGATTGCCCATTTCACTTGGACTTGAACTCTCTCTCGTCTGTGTACGAGAACCACGTATCGTGAACAGTAGATTAGCTTGTTTAAACTATTTGCTGATGATGTTTTTATTCAGCATTTTGGAGACGGCAATATACTGCAATCGATTTTTAGATTTAGATTAGACTTTATTGTCATTGCACAACAAGTACTGAGGCAACAAAATGCAGTCTGTGCATTTTATCCATCCTTGTAACTGACGTATCTGACGGAGCAGTGGGCTTCCAATTTAGTGGTGCCCGGGGAGCAGTTGGGGGATTAAGTGTCTTGCTCAAGGACACTTCAGCACTGATGTGATTTTAAAGACAACTAGGATTGTCCCCTTTCTTTTTTTTTCTGTAATATTGTTTGTGGAGGTGATGATTAAAGGTATAATAGGTAATTTCTGCCGCTAGGGGTCTCTCAATCAAAACAATAACAAACAAGATGGAGTCTGATGATGTCAGAGGTAGCGTGGGATCATGGGAGTTGTAGTCTTCGTTTGTCACATGTGCGCTTTACGGGAACTGCTTCTGCGACAGAACGCGCAGCAAACGGCAATAAATAATCGCGCTCCAAACAATAGTTAGTAGAGTAATAGTAGAGCAAAACAAACAATAGTGGAGTAGTCAAGTAACATCCGGTGTTCCCCCGGAAGTTCTAGCAGTGGGGGGGGTAAAGGGGACCTAATGAAACGCTCCGTTACCAACTAGAGCTGCAACGATTAGTCACTTAATTGTTAATTAATAGCTTAATAGTTGCCAACTATTAAATTAATCACCAACTATTAATAATCGGTTAATCGTTTTGAGTCCATTTTTAAGAAGGAAATTTCCAAATTCTCTGATTCCAGCTTCTTAAATGTGAATATTTTCTGGTTTCTTCAGTCCTGTGTGAATATGAATATGTTTGGGTTGTGGACAAAACAAGACATTTGAGGACGTCGCCGCGGGCTTTGGGGAACAGTGATCGACATTTTCTGACATTTTCTGGACAAAACAACGAATTAATCGATAATGAAGATAGTCGTTAGTTTGCAGCTCTATTACCAACATTAAAATTACATTAAGATTAGGGATTTCTCTGGGTTTGAAAATTGTTGGAAACATTTGGGATACTGTAAGTACACAACTGAACAAATTATATAACATAGGCCTAGTCGCTTTTGGAAAAAGTTACATATTGTACCTTTAAATGATTTCTCAAAGAAGTGATTTCTAAGCAGGTTGTTGTTTGGCATGAACCAGACAATTAAATTGAAAAGTGAACACTTTTCTTTGACTTCAGCTTTTTTTGTATGTATTTGTATGTATAACATACAAATACATTTGAATGTATGTGTGTCAGTATTGCCAGCTCTAGCCTGTGCAAGAAACGGAAAACATTTCCCTGGTAAGTATCTTCCAAACAATTCAGGCCTCTCTCTTGTGCCAACAGAAAACAATAATTCTGTGGTAAGTATTTTCCATTCCAGCACTTAGAGCGCACACACACAGTATTGTTTATTTTTATTGTTCATTCTCTGTGAGCAAATAAATGGAAATCATAAAGAAACATTTTCATTAGTTACAAACCTATGTGGCATACAGTGGATTTGGGATTATATGCCTCCCTGCCTCTCTGCAGGTGGGCAATCATTCCCCCATGGTGGCCCATGTTCACGGAAGCGCCATCTGTGCCCGAAGAAGATGCACTTCTTCATCCATGACCCTCCATCCTCCTCTGGGCAAACAGCACGAAATGCGGCCTTGGTGGCATCCAAAACACCTTGAATGACAACACAAAAACAATTATACAAAAGTTTCTGACAAACTAAATTCTATCTCCATTTAGGGCTGAACAATTAATCGAAATATATCCAATCGCAATATGGCCAAGTGCAATATCCAAATCGCAGAAGCTGCAATTTTTTGATAAAGGTAAAATGTGCGACAAAACACCATTATAAATGAAGTACTGTAGTGCTGCAGAGATGCCCTGGCCTACAAATCTTGTTCCCCAGATGTAAAAAAGTTTCTTCGGTACAGATGCCAACAAATTCCACATCATGATTTTCATCAAGTTTTTCAGTGAACATGAAAATTGTGATACAAAAATGATCATTCACACTAATCGGGGATCATATCGCAATCGTAATATCTGTCAAAATGATCGCAATATGATGTGTCTCAGTGTCTCCGTCTATTAGAACGGCTAGATACTTCAAGGCTTTCAGCTTCCCTTGACAGGCTCTCTCCCATTATGTCAGCAATTTGACCGATCATCTCCGCATTTTACATCATTGTCGCATGTGGGATTAATGTCAACTCTGTTTTTTGTTTTTATTTGGAGTGTGATAAGCGGGTTAGCCCAAATTTTACAAAATGTTCTTCTTTCGCAATGAAGTATGCGATGTTTATCTTTATTTTCAGCTGCCTCCTCTTCTCCTCAGACAGCAGCACTTGCCTCCTCAAGGCTGCTGACTGATGGTTTCTCCTCTCCACAGGTACAGATCTCTGCACTGGATATGCCGTCGCGAGATGTTACGCTTCGCGACGCCATCTCTTTTCAGATGCGGGTTTCCTGACACGACCGACGAGTGGCGCGCCCGCCTCTGCCCTCGAAAATATTTGCAGAACGTGACGTGGTTTTCGAACGGGAACATTTTGAGCCAATTCGCATTAAATCTATATGTCCTCCCTCCACCAGCTCCAGTGCACGTTGAAGTGACAGCGGCGGTCGCGGTAGCTTCGCCGACGTTGTTCTCAGCCGCCCCATATTAATGTTGGCCCACCTCACCCTGCGAAGCCTCTTCAGTTGAACCTTGCGCTTCTCCCTCGCCGGATTCCTCTTTCTCCGCGTCTCTTTTTCGCTCAAAATAACGAACGGGCTTCGTTTTTAGCGATGTCTGCACGTGTCGTACCGATACCCTTTCAGCGCTGTTCACCTTTGACACCGGCTGCGTTGTCACAGAAAACTCTACTGTGACTGCTGCAAAGAGTGAAGTGATAACAGATATTTTGGGCAGGTATTATTTTGCAGTGAAACATTTTAGCGTCAAAATTTTCAGAAACTCTGTTTGGAGCCTAATAAATATTTATTAACCTCTATGGCACTAAATTAATAATGCACGCAAACAAATCAGAATGCAAGATAAGCTTTGATGCAAGCTGAGAAGTGTGATATGCACCTTATTTATTTATCACATCTGCTTTACTCCTATGCTGTTGATCATTCATTTTACAATTTCTGGTCTGGCACAATCAAGACAATTGACAGATAATCTTATCGACCCGAGCCACGACTAACATTTCCACAGTCCCTTTTCTGTCACCCTTTACATCTTTTGGATTCAGGCACTCTATCTACCTCTCACCCTTCCTCTGTCTCTCTTCCTCTTTTCTTTCTCTGTCACCCTCGATTTCTCTCTAAGCCTGTCTGATTTTGTGCTCTGGTGACTTTAAATGGGCCTCGTCTTTGAGTGTGGTGTGTGGTTGTGTTACACTGTGCATCTCTTTGTGCTTCTCACTGTACGTATAGAAAGGACACTATAGGTCACCTGTACACAAAATAATGTACATATCACTTTATTACAGTGAACTCTACACTACACCAACCTGTGCAGTGAAGCCCACAAATCATTATCATACTAATGCAATATGCAACAGTATGATCTTTTGGAATATGTACAATAAAATGCAGTTAAAAATGTATTCATGCATACCTTTGCATGAATTGATCCTGGTGAACCTAAGAATAAGGAATAGCACCCAGTCATAACGCCACAGTCTACAGTTTGGTTAGTTGCTATTTGCATTCACAAAGTGTAGCAGCCAGTGTTGCTGCTGCTGCATTTCCTTCCAGTCATGATTGTGACATTGGTAAATTGCAGGCCGCTCTGACACCGAGGCCACCTAATGATTTACAGTCATTATACTCAAGAATACCATTTTCTTGAATTAAA
>OMKR01045139.1:0-11294 GCA_900302355.1 Cyttopsis rosea | reverse complement strand
TACAAGGGTCATCTTATAAGCAGTTTTTGCCCAAACTTTCTTTTGCGAGTGGGGGTCACTTTTTCAAAATGACCATAAACTATAGCCTTATCGATAAACCGTGAGCGGAGAAAATCTGTGCTTAAATAAATATTTGTGGACATTCACAGCCGTTTCTGCATTAAAATACTGATGTAGCTCGAATTGGTGAACCTGCAGCTTCTGCAGCTTCAGAAACTATGCCAATTTAACGACACATACAAAAATCTAAAACAAATACAACAACGGAGACGTGCTGCAGAAATCCAAAACAAATACATGAGCAGGAAACACGCTGCAAATTCAGAAACGATGCAAAGTCAAAAACACACAAAGCACGAAAACAAATGCAACAGAAAAAAACGCTGCATATCCACTCAACACAACGCAAGTGCTCCAGACCTCTAGGGCGAGAGCTAAGTGGAACGGCTTGATTTTTAACCTGAGAGGAGAGGGGAGACGGGGGAGCAAAGCGGGAGTAAAGGGGCGACATAAAAAGGTACGTATTCTTCTTTACATTTACTACATTTACTTTTACAATATTACAACCACTTTTCTTCCCGCTTCAAATACAAACACACACTCTTGTCTGGTCTCTCTTGGGTCAAAAAGTAATAAAAAAGCAAACGAAACACAAAATGTAAACCCGGAGTCTCCCGAACTCCATGACAATTCGGACAAGGATAGTGTGACAGTAGCAGTAGCACCGGATCCAAAGGGACCCGGTGTGAGCGGCGTCGGTGGCGCTGCTATGTGCGCAACTCCCCCGGCAGCTGGAGCAGCCGAGCCCGAGCAGAAGGCGGCGAGTGACGGGGAGGAGGCGACGGAGGAACCGCCTGTCACCGAGAGCCAGGAGAAGGACGGTGATGACAAAATGGAGTACGACTCTGATTCAGACCGCACGGTAACAGATTCCTGGCGACTTAACAGTGAACGGTACACACTCGAAGAAATGAACGATTTTTTGCCTGACACTTTTGGCAAACCAGTTGAAGTTGTTGATCATTTTCCAGACATAGATCAATGCATAAGAACTTACTACAGCATTGCAAAATTCTGTTGGTTTTGATTCATTGGAAGAGAAAAAAATTTACCATTTAAGAAACCACCTTAAGAAAAAACCACCTGTTCACAAGAAAGGGAAGGGCACCAAGAGACAAAAAAAACATCACACCCCACAAAATTGGTAATTGGGTCCTTTCTCCTCAAAATTCTGACTTCACATGCGCCTCTGTATCAACTAACCAAACCAGCAGTTTTTTTCTGCAGCCTATGAATCCATGAAAGTTACAGGCCAGATGAAAAGCACACCTGGCTTGACGAGACACAATCTTTTAAACAACTTCTGTTATTTAATAAAGCGGTTAAGACCGAAGTAAAACCTGCAACAGGGCTCAAACAGGTAGAACCAAACTAAATGTTGGCAAGACGAAGGCCAACAAAATGTACACGTTTGCAATGAACACGTTTGCATAACAAGTTTGTCACAAATAGCCCTGCAACATTAACCTGACAATAATAACAGAAATAATTTGTTAACTTAACAAAACTGTAGGCCTACAGCAACAATTAAGTCAATTAAATAGGCAACATGCTATTTGCCCCCCTGCTTAATCTGGACCCATTTTATTGCCTGTTGCTTCACCACGAGCCTATTTCACTGCTCACATCTGAAATGGTGATTATATCTTATCAGGAGAACCTTTTATCCAACAGTCTATTCCTTCCTGGAGTCAGCACCAAACTTCCTAAGCTGAATCGTCTTTCCACAGGCGCTGGATGGAGTGGGAATGTTGTATTTCATGAAAACGTTTTTGATCCTCGGGAACTGATTGAGGGTCTCCATCCCCTGTCCTGCCGTCAAATAGTCCATCACTTCTCTGTCTTCTGAGGAGATGTCCTCTGACTCGTCTTCAAATGAAGAAGAGGTCATCTCACTGCTGCTGGTGGAGGCCGTGGGCACAGCTCTTTAGTGCACGCTCTCCTCTGCTGCGCTCTCATCCACCGCAGTTTATACTTCGGCAAACTTATAGCGGCCAGAAGTGCATCTCTGCTCTGTGTGTGTGTCAGCAAACCGGGTCTTGATTGCCTGAAATGTTAAAGAAAGTTTGTTTCAATACACTGACCACTGCTCCGCTACCAGAATAGCCCAAAATATCTGGTTGTTTAAAACTACCCATTTTTACTCTACTGCAAATACGGAGTATTTCCTGTAGCTGCTTCACAATAAAAGCCTCCCGCTGGTTCGCTGATGGAAAGTTTCTAATATAAAACAGAGGCCTTTGCGTCTAGTAGGCATGGGTCAATGTGTGATTTTGGTGGTATGTGCTATTGCACATATGTGTGTCCCTTAGTACACACACATACACACACACACCTATGCACAGTAAAAATATGTATGTTATATATTGTTTGTTAATAAACTCTGAGTTACTTGAACATTTTTCACTGTGCTCCTAAATTGCTTTGTTTGCTACTGCTCCAATTTTTTTTCATTTAGTAGCACATGTACTCCTTGGGGGAAAAAAAGTTAGCGTAGAGCCCTGAATTGATTACAAAATATATAACAATTCTACATTAGCCTATATCACATTGTTTGACCCACCTGTACAATAACGTCGGGTAGGCCAGCTGTCATCTTAGAAAGGCTGACTTTCAGGGCAAATGATTTATACATCAGGACTTCAAGGGTCGGTAGGAGAGTGCCATAGAAACAGAGATCCTCTCCTTGTAAGATGTCTAATAGTAAGCGGCTTCATGACAACACAATAGTCCCCTAGGAAATTGTACTCCTTGTCAGTGAAGCCCTTTATTTCTAGTCGGACGCACGGGCCATTCAGGTCTCTGTGAATCAGGACACTGCTTCATAGAAAGAATTCCACCTTGTGGACATGGGCACCAGGGGCTTTCTATGACTCACGTCCTCCACAAGCTCTGCCGCCACAGTGGAGCGGCTGGCCTTGGTCCAGAGTGCTGTGCACTTGGCAATACTTCTATAGATAGCTTTAGTATCAGGACTAGCTGACAACCACTTTTCAACTGACATTGATGGAGATAAGGTTGATAGTATGTGATGCACATCTGTGATGAGGAGGAAAAAAAAACTGATCATCACGTTCATTGGAGAGGGCATCTGTTATGTCAGTAAATGTGACCTCATCTTCATCCTCAGCCAGGCCTTCCTCTTCAGGTTCAGAATGAGTCAACAGGCTGGTACATTTTAAATGCCTTTACAAAGTTTGATCCATTATCGGACACTATCGGTTACAGTGGCCATCACCTTGTTTGAAAGTCCTTAAAATGATCCGTTTGCATGCCACGACAGCTTTCTCGTGCTGCAAACTTGACTCATTGATCCAATGAACTGTGATCCCTAAAAAGCTTTTTTGGTTAGCAGTCCAGATGTCGGCAGTTGTAGAGACATAGTCCATCTCTTTAAAGTCCCGTAAAGCAAAAATAAATGTGTTCTGAATTTGTCACACCACAGAAAATTATGTTATTAACCACCCAGCCAAATTTGAATGATTTTTTAAAAAGTATATAAAGTTTGCTTTCAAAAACGTGCAAAAATGCATTTCAGAGCAGAGTGTAACGGCCAGTACTCTCTGGTCTGAAACGCTGGGGGCGTGTCCGCTGAAGGTGCTGAAACCTGACACCCTATTGCGGGAGAGATGGAGCCTCTCAAGTGTCAAATACCACTAATCAAATACATACCAATACAGATTTTTCATTGTTTTGACATTTTGTTCTGAAGTTAATAATAGAACATGAGAAAATGGGATATTTGTTGCGGGAAGCGTTGGCTCCCCCAGGTCGGCGCGAGCCCGGTGTAGCGTGTGCCCACGGGGCTCTGAGCTGGAGTCCCCGCTGCAGTGTAGCATGAGTGATACCTGCTCAGAGAGAGTCCCGCTCCCCGGGAGTACACAGAGCTTTGTATGCCGTTGCATCTAGGACAGAGTTGATCTGCAAGGGGAGTTCAAATTCTCGACCTGCAATGCTGCTCTTTATTCATTCTTTACTCAACAAATACTGCTGCAATTGTCCTGAGGATGACCTGCGGGATGACAAGAGCACAGCTTTTTTGTTCTACAAGACCGCTACCAATCCCCCTCTTTGGAGCACAATCTGACCCATGTTTTGATCTATAAACAATTTATCATCATTACTTCTCCAATAGGGGGAGAATCACCACAGGTGAGACAAATAAACATAAAAACAAATAAACAACAACATGGAAATGGAAAAACATAAACATACAAGCCTCAGACGACAACATGTATTGACAAAACTTAATTAAGTAAGTCAACGGAAATTGGAACAGCAATTGGGCACGTGGCCTCTTCCTGCGTTAGCTATGGCAGTAAAGAAGAGAAATGGACAAGGACGTAATCAGGAGGGTGTTCAGGGTTGTATTTGGTGCAGGTGCTGGTGGTGTGTGTGTTCCTGTGATTAGTCCACTTGCTCCCACTCCCTATTAGTTTTGATGTATGAGGTCAGAACTATATCGTAGCACCTCCCAGCAGCGGAAAAGGCCTCACAGCCACCCATAAGTCCCGCAGCCGCGTAGATACTCCGCAACCACAAGAACGCTCCGAGCATCACCCCCCGCAGCCACAGAAGACCACCCCAACCCCCAGAGAAGCCGAGAGCCCGCAGAACAACACCCACGCATGACTCTGAGGAGCACAACCCAGTCCCAGAGTGCAAGGTGACCCCGCTCCCCTGAAGCACGCACATACAACCCACTCCCATGTGCAGGCATCAGACGCACCCGTAAAGCCACAGGCGCCAAGCATGGACCACAGGACCGGAGCCGAGCCCTGCGCCGACAGATGGACACCCACCAGAACGAGGGGGAGCCCCCACTCCCACCAGTGCCCGACATCAATCCCCCCGGGGTAAACAGAGCCCCACCAACACCCACGGCTTTTAGGATCCAGGCAGCACAGAAACTGCTTTACTGTCGGACACACACATGCAGACTGAGCTGGTCTGACACAGCCAAGCTGCTGTTAAGGAAGGTTGGGTCAACTTGGCTATGACAAACATTTCTTCCTTATACAGCCACAAGAAACCTTCATGACTTTTCCATCATTTTACCAGTCTCTGTTGCAGTCCTGGAAGATCTTCAAAGCCCAGCTGGAACCCAACCCAACTCCAGGGATGTGGCTTTTTGAACAACCCCTGTTCTTCAATCCCCGGATAAAGACTCTGAGCCTGTCATCACCCAGCCTGAGGTCCATCCTGCATGGGGCTAGCATTGAAAAGCTGGGCCATCTACTGAAGACACCATTGGCCAGGTTGGGGTAACTGACAGGCATCCGATCCACAAGAGCTCTTTGCAGAATGATGGAGGAGGTCTGTGCGTCCCTGCCGGGGCCCCTCTGAGCATTTTCTGAAGGCCGGACTCTTTCTGATCAGTGGAATGATGAATGTGAGTATGAATATATGTACCTGTATTTCTGTCCTTTGCGCGGAGCAGACGAGTTTTGCTTTGCTCTCGGCTCTCGCTCTCTGCTTTGCTTCTATTTTCGTCAATTTTAGCACTTTTTTCCTGCCGCAACGCTTAAAGAAGAAACAGTGGCTCCACCTAACAACTGGACACATATTTTACAACTGCTTATAAAGGATGACCACTTATTTTAAACCACCACCAACTACAATGTGATGCGTGGGCAAAGTATGGCTCCCCTCGCTTTAGAGTCATCAAGATGCACAGACTGCTCTCAACTGTTACAGAAGATTGCTGTGCTCAAAACAAGGATCATCATTTTGGAATAATTTGGAGAACTTTATGACACACTACCAATGTCTCCAATCGGTAAGCTGGCAAAACCTTGCACAGCTAGGCAGGCTCAAAATTAAGAACTGTTGATAAATGACACTATAATCTTTCCAAAGCTTGGTAAACCTGAGCCAATACAAGCAAAGCCCTCTACGACTAGAGAGGATACCAACCCTTAGCACAAGTTGGAAGCAAAGCCCAAGGATAAAAGGAGAGCTGTAGTCCAGCATGGAACAGCGGTAAGACCAGCTCATTCCACACCGGGCACCAGCAGACCAACCATACAACTGCAGAATAGGTTTGAACCTCTACAAAATCAGAATGAGCTGCAAACAGAGAGCAATGCTGACCAGATGCACAAAAGAGAACGAGCACAGATGACGGCCCACCTAGAGGGAGAACCAAAACAAAAAAGAGAAACAAAAAAAGCTCATCCAGTCAAAGGACTAAATCGTGGACCCCCATCGGATTAAGCGAGCAAGCCGTCCTCTCTTTTCGTGGGAGACTCTGCTATTAGAGACATTAGTAAGATGCAAAAAATATGTTGATTCTCTAATGTAAATTAAAACAACATTTTGGAGAAATTTCAGTCAGGTTTCAGAGCCAATCACAGCAAAGAAACTGCTCTGACAAAAATAATCAATGATTTAAGACTGATGTCAACAAGTTTTCAATTCTTGTTCTTTTGGACTTGAGCACAGCATTTGACACCATTGCTCACAATATTCTCATAGATCGTCTGGAGAACTGGGTTTGTCTGTCTGAGTGTGTTCTGAACTGGTTCAGAACCTACATTACAGGGAGAAGGTTTTCATCTGTTTTGGAGATCATGTATCAGAAAAACATGATATAACTTCTGGTGTTGCACAAGGGAGCTGCCTTGGGCACTTACTTTTCTCACTATATGCTTCCATTATGTGATATTATCAGAGAACATAATGAAAATTTCCATAACTATGCCGATGATACACAACTCTATATCACTGTGGAGCTAAATCTTGCAGATGCCGAGAGTGCTCTCACTACCTATCTACTTGCTATTAATGATTGGATGAGTAAATATTTCCTAAAACTAAATGAAGCCAAAAGGGAGGAACTCTCTGAAAGACTTGATAGGCTGAATCCCTGCGTCAAATCAGAAGTAACGTCTGGGTGTTATTCTAGATTCTTAAATATGAACTCTCATATTGAGAAAGTGACAGAACAGCATTCTTTCATCTTAGAAACATTGACAAAGTACGGCCCTTCCTAGCCAAGAAAGATGCTGAAAAGTTAACTCATGCGTTTATTACAATTTGTTGGACTACTGCAATGCCCTTTTTGCTGGCTTTCCTAAAATGTCTGTTGAAGGACTTCAGCTTATTCAGAATTTGGCTGCTAGACTTCTAACAAAAACAAGAAAGCGAGAGCACATCACTTCAATTGTAGTTAGACTGCATTGGCTCCCATTTTCCTTTTGAATTGATTTTAGAGTCCTCTTACTTGTATACAAAGCTCTAAATGGTTTTGGACCGGCCTACATTACAGAATCACTGGTCTTCCATCTAGAGCCCTCAGGTCCTCCACTGCCAGCCTGTTAGAAATACAACACCCCACTCAGAATAAGATTGAAGATGCAGCCTTTTTTAACTATGCCCCCTAACTATGGAACAAGCTACGAAAGAATATTAGAGGCAGGCTCTGTAGGTGCTTTCAAGTGAATGCTAAAAACTTTTCTTTTCAGCTCAGCTTTCAATTATTCCTTCCATTAACCTTCTTAGTTGTTTTTAGTTGATATTTTTATAAAAAAGTTTATTTAATAGATGCCAACCTGGTAGCATTTCCCCAGATGATAAGGATAAACTGTTAGTTACTCAGAAAGTGTTACTCAGAAATACAGCGGTTTGCAACCGCGGCTTCGGGCCTCTAGGTGTGTTTCCCTAAAATAAAAAATAGCAGTTTTCAACTGCGGCTTTGGGCCTCTGGGTGTGTTTCCCTAGAATAAAAAACTGCAGGGATCCAAAGAGATCTGGCTGTACGGCTCTGCCGATCTGGAGGTGTTTCCCCAGATGATAAATTCATTTTATTTTATTATTTTATTTTATTTTGTGATTCTTACCCTGTTTTTAATCAATTTTATTCCTTTATTTGTTTTATTATTCCTCTTTGAAAATGTATCTTGCTTTGCTTTTATTTATTGTGTTTTTTTATTGTCACTTTTAAACTTTTTAACTGCTTTTTTCTCTCTTTTTTGCTTTTCTTTGCTTCACAATTTGTTTCAGTTGTTAGCTTTAGGAGATAATTGTTTTGTGTGTTGTGGTGGTTTGGTCATGGCAATGGTGTCCAGGGAGATGCCAACCCTGTCGCTCCGACACAGAGTGAGGGTTGTGCCGGATCCGACGGTGTTGGTGGAGCAAGTTCTGCTGGTGGCTCCTGCGGGGGCTTCCGCCAGTTGGCCAGTGTCTAAGAGAGGCAAGGAAAAAGATCAAAGCATCATCAGAACGTCAGTGGCAGAGATCAGTTATCCTGCAACACCTTCTCTGTCTCCAATGGAACAGCACAGCCCTGTTATCCCCAGCGGGGCAGCAGGCAGTGGCTCCCCGATGGAGGGACAGGAGGTGAGTGAAGAGGCTGAATCTGATCAGATCAATACCACTGACAGTCAGAGGCACGAGGGGGGCGAGGAGGAGATGGGGGGTGATTCAGATTCTGATGTCTACCACAGACTCCCAGAGCCCAACCGATTTGTACACCCGGGATACAGATACATTTATCAAAAGTGTTTCTGCTTTACAGAAATTAGTAGGTTTCAATAAATGAGGAAACGGTACAGGCTCAGAAAGCATGTAGTCATGCTGAGGAAGGGCCTAGTGCAGAAAAAAAGGTAAAAAGGTAAAAAACGGTTAAAACTAACCGATAAAAATGAATCACCTGGTGCTGTTCGTCTGTCTGTCTCATCTGTATGTTTTTCTGTTTAATTCTTTACTTTCCTCCATGGGGTTTCTGAACTTGGGTTCTTTAAATATTAATGGTGGGAGGGACAAGCAGAAAAGAGCAGTAGTGTGTACGCTCCAAATAAGGGCACTGAACGACTACTTTTTTTTTTTTTTTTTTTTTTTTTTACCAGTCTAAAGGACACTCTAGCACTGATAGATCACAAAGACTACATCATTATAGGAGGGGAAAGGAACTGCACATATTTTATAAACATTTCTGGGACATACTTGGAGAGGATTTTTTGGAAGTCCTATTGGAGAGTGTTAGCAGGAGCACAATACCTGCTTCCTATCAGCACTGAGGGGATCTGGCAGTAGCTCTTCTGTGTGTGGACTATAAGATCCTTTCAAAGGTACTGGCAAATAGACTAAAAGACTACTTGGAGCTGATGGTCCATAAAGACCAGTCCTACTGTACAGTATACCTGACAGATCCATCGTGGATAATTTCTTTTTAATGAAAGACATTTTTGTATGTAGATTTCATGTAATAAATGTTGGTATTTTTTCATTAGATCAGGAAAAAGCTTTTGATCACTTTGATCATGGCTTTTTCTCTTGTCAGGTGAACCCAAGTGCAGGACACACAGAGACACAGGAATAGATGTAAATAAGAACTAGGGTTTATTGAAGGGAACAAGGGGGTAAGGGGATGGCAAACAGGGAAGGTCGGGCAGGCAGATCAGGGCAGGTAGGTGAGGCAGGACAGGCAGGCAGGCAGGGAACCGGAGAGTGGGTAAGTAGTAGTTTTGACAATGATCTGGCAAGGACTGAGTGACTGGGGAACTGGTTGTATACTGGTGGAGTAATGAGTAAGGTGAAGACAGCTGGCTAGATTGCAGAATGAGTGTCAGTTCTGCAGTGGCAGGAATGCAGAACCAGAGTGACAGACAGAGGGAGCTAAAGAAAGAGAGAGAGAGACGGAGGTAGAGAGAGAGAGACGGAGGTAGAGAGAGAGAGAGAGAGAGAGAGAGAGAGAGAGAGAGAGAGAGAGAGAGAGAGAGAGAGAGAGAGAGAGAGAGAGAGAGAGAGAGAGACAGGTAGAGAGAGAGAGACAGGTAAAGAGAGAGAGACGGAGAGATACCAAGACGGGGGGAAAACCAGGAACAGAATAACTATTAACAAAACAGGGCAAAACCATGTGCCCAGTCCCAGTCCCAATATTAAAAGGGGCAGCGAGAGTCCTAAGAGTGTTCTTAGGAAATTAAGATTTTCAAAAAAAGAATTGGGAGGGGGTAGTGGAGAAGGTTTGTGCCCAATTGTCTAAATGGGAATGTCTGCTACCCCAGCTGTCGTATAGGGGCAGAGTTCTGATTGCCAATAACTTGGTTGCCTCGGCCCTTTGCCACAGACTGATAGTCTTACCTCCACCAACACAATACAACAACTGCAGAGAACCACTGTGGACTTTTTGTTCAGGACAGCGCTAGTTGAAGGCACCTGCATTGTATCTGCCAGTGCACAAGGGAGGACAGGGGCTTATTGACATTTCCTCCTGAATAAAGACTTTCAGGCTGCACAGAGACTGCTTCACAGCTATGGACTCAGCTACAGGGTACTGCTCAGACGAGCAGGCCGCTTGGGGTATGACAAACCTCCTTCGGTATGAGGAAACTGACATGACTGGGCTGTCAGACTTTTACAGGTCAGTGCTGAGTACAATACCGGGCAGATTTTCAAGACCCACCGAGATCCAGGGATGTGGTTGTTTGAAGAGCCCCTGTTCTTCAATACCTTCATGAACACGCCAAGCCTGTCATTACCCAGCCTGAGGTCCAGCCTGAGTGAGACTAACATAGGGATTTTGGGGCAACTTGCTGAAGACAACAACAGACACTTTGGGGGAGTTGATTGGCATACGGTCCACAAGGTTCCAGGAGAGATTGGTGGAGGACTGTCTCTCCTGCTATAGGGGATTAGCAGGAGGACGGGGGGGCTCTTTCTGTCTTTCGCAACTCCAGTGCTGGGGGAGTTTGAAACTATCAGTAAGAAAGCAGCATATCATACATGTGTCAAAGTGTCCCACTTGTGCTCTGTGATGGGGATGAAGGTGTTGAGGTGGTTTGAGTGTTTTGGCCCAGGCTCTCGCGATCCCTGTACACCTCCAGTGGAGGATTGTATACGGGGCGATAGCTGCAAACAAACATGTGTTATACCTGGATCCTAGTGTAGGGGAGGGCTGTCCTATTTTCACAGATAGCGAGTCCATAGAGCACCTTTTTGTTCAGTGTAGCAGGTTAGGGGGTTTGTTTTCACAACTTTAGAAGTGGTTTAATGATTTAGGGCTGACTTGAAAAAGCTTGTTTGAGCTTCTTGTTTTTGGACCCAGGTAGGTTTCTTTCAGGAGTGGCCAAACTCTATCTGGAAAACCAGGAAGAACAGGATCCGGGATCAGGGGTGGAGTTTGAGTATTATAAACTCATTGGAAATCTGGACACATTTTTGTATACTTGAGGCATCAGAGAAGTTTTAGGGTTATGTTCTGTTAAAGATGATTTGTTAAATCTCCACTTTTA
>OMKR01045137.1:0-10543 GCA_900302355.1 Cyttopsis rosea | reverse complement strand
AGGTTTAGGGGGCAAACACTTTTTCACACAGGGCCATGTAGTTTTGGATTTTTTTTTTCCCTTAATAATAAAAACCTTCATTTAAAAACTGCATTTTGTGTTTACTTGTGTTGTCTTTGACTAATATTTAAATTTGTTTGATGATCTGAAACATTTAAGTGTGACAAACATGCAAAAAAATAAGAAATCAGGAAGGGGGCAAACACTTTTTCACACCACTGTGTATATATATATATATATATATATATATATATCTTTTCTTTTTTTTTGGCCGTGAACGTCAACGATTGTCTGCGTCAAGCGTACTTTGTGATGACATGAAGCAGGTGGTCCGTAAGCACTGCACCCAGGACCTTCTCTGGGTACTGATAGGTGGACAGCAGCTCCACTCCGCCCCTCAGGCTGTAGAGGTAGCCGGCGTTGGGGAGGGAGAAGAAGCAGAAGACGCACGCTGGTTCGTTAACGGGCGCCGGCTGGTTATCTGGAAGAGAGAGTGAGAGAAAGAGAGCGAGAGAGACTTTGTTGTACAGTTGACTTATACGATATGTGCACACAATTGAAAACATTAATCTCTTAAGCTCCAGGCCCATTTCTTGGGTTCCGAGTGAGGTGGGGGTGTTGGAGTTTGGGGGGGGGGTGATGTGGGTCAGCAGTTGGTGCCACATACAAGTGCCTTACACCTTCAGAAAGCTGAGACCCTAAGGAATCATCTGAGATGCAGCTTGACACTATATGTCAATCTTTTCTATTAATTAAAAAGTAATAAACATTATATTTTTAATTTCGCCTGATAAAATTATACATATATATATATATTTTTTTTTTTGAGTGGAAGGGGGCTTTAAACATTATAGTCATGTCTAATGATGGCCTTTCCCATGCTCAATTATGTGTGATTAGTTGCTGCACCAAGTTCTGGGTTGATACCATAAATTACACAGCTTTGGTACACTTTCAAACTATTTTTGACCATTCGGGAATGGGGAAAAAGGGTCAGATATCCCCCAAAAAGACCACCAGAAGACCTCGTGACCTTGAAAAAAACGTAATGCTGTGATCAATAACTTTTGAAAATTGGAGATTTGTGTGAATTTGACCATTTCAACGATTGGATGACTCTGAAAATGCTCAAAAAACCCCACATATCTTCAATATACCTGGACATTCCATACATTTTCTGAATGGTCTAGGTGTAGATTCTGGATTCTTTCATGAGGCTGTGATTATCCTAGAGGTCACAATAAGTAATTTTATACAGCAAATGATTACTATGAGGCCATATTTCATCCCACATGAATGAAATTGGGTTCTTTGGATTCACAAGAGTCTCTGCTTTGTAGCAATACCCAATTTATACAATTCCATGACTGTTTAGGTACCACAGTGTGTAGAAATAGGGAAAAGAAAAAAAGGTGAACATAACATATTTTCACTGCATGCAGAACCGGCGCTCTTTAGGACCCAGAACCTAACTTAGCCTGTGTAGCTGTTTAGCTCCGGTATTGCTATGAAGCAATACCGGACTACTTGCGGTTCTAATGAGTCCAATTTCATAAATATATTTTGATGTGAGGGGTCAAGGGACCCGTTTGAAAATAGTCAAGCCCATTTACTTTTGTCAAAAAAGATTGCTGACTTTGGAGCTATGTCATGCCCGGTTTCCCAGGGAATTAGAGCATTGCGCACTGCGGAGCGCAGGCCACACTGGGCAGAGAGCTGAATGAATGAGCCGAGTGTAATCTGTCCGTCCAACCTCGTGGCGCACAGCTCTGGGCGCGGAGCTGTGCATTACGAGCTGTGCATTACAGTGTACATTACATTGTCCATTACATTGTACATTACGTCCGTAACTTCAACGCACATCGGAAAGGGCCGTAAATAGCGTGTTGACCCAGGTGTCGTGTTTCCACTGCTGGCGATCGGAACTGGAGCAGATAAAAACCTGTGGCTACTGCAGGGTCATTTGACCCGGGTATGAATTGTACTCTTTTGTACAATTCTGTACAATTTTGTACTCTTTCCCACTGAAGCCAAAAGCAGGATGTCAGCAGGTGTTTTTGTGCAGTGGAAAAGGGGTATAGTACATTCTGGATTTGTGTTTGATATTTTGTGTCACTACCATGTTATTTGTTAATTTAATTGAATACTTAAATAAATCATTTTTATATTCTGTATTTTGAAATGGTGCAAGGCAAATATTATTTCTCAGATGTTTCCCTTGACCTGGGTTTGTCTTTCCACATGACCTGCGTAAAAGTGCGATAAATAGATCAAAAAAATATTTTTGATTTTTTGTTTTGGGGTGTGAGGAGGTCCTCAGTTTAGTTTCTCCCATATAAGGGGTCCTTGGTTGAAAGAAAAAAGGACCCTGACTGAGATGACCCATTGCATCACCTTTGTCGCAGAAGCACTAATATATCAATAAACACTTACTTTTGTCCTGTTTCCAGTGGTATACCAACTAAAACCTGGGCAGCATTTCTCCAGTCGCCCTCTTTTTCATAGATTGTTGCTAAGTGCTGTCGGATCGAGGCTACCTGAAAAGGATAAGGAAGATTAGCATATTTAAAAACAAATTTTTTTTTACAAAAAAAAAATTACAAAAATCATCCGGTATAAACAGTCATTTGAGGTGAGAGTGATGGTGCACTCACTTGTTCTTCAAAGGAGATGACCCTGGGCTGAATCTTTTCTAATGTGAAGTGGTATATTGCCTTGGCAGTGCTATCAGGGAGGTTGGGGAGATGCGTGCAGAAGTCGGTGAGAAGTTGTCTGGAGATGACCAGGCTGACGTTTTCATTGACCACTGAGAGAGAGAGAGAGAGAGAGAGAGAGAGAGAGAGTGTGTGTGTGTGTTACAAGCATCGGCACTGGTGTCGGTCACGCCGCTCAAAACGTGGGAGGTATCATACTTGCTTCAACGAAGGCCTTCAAGAATTCTAGTTGATCCTCATCCGTGTACTGAATGGCCTTCTCCAAAATTTGCCGATATCTGAAAGAGATATTAGGTCACCAGTTCAGAAGGTGTAATAAAACCCGATTTAAAACAAATAAATACCAAGATAAAACACGGCATGTATGTAAAGCCCTAATTCCCAGTCTGTTGTGTTTAATCATACTTCAATCATCATCATCATCATCATCATCTAACTATGCTCTTCAAAGCATCTTGGGGATTGATTTTTTAAACTTTTTGCCATTCTCAAACGAGCCACCCATCAGGGCAACTGATAATCATGAATTAGGAACAAACAAAATCTTTCAAATCAAATGCAGTATCCCCAAAACCTTAGAAAGATCGGAGAGCGGCTTCTCTCATAGCTTGTGTGGAGAATCGTCTCAGCGCGACCAATTGTCATTCTGTATAAAATGATGGAATATTAAAAACGTATGACCCAAAGCAGCTCTCGTTTAACTTGTAAATAATAAATTAACTGGCAAACAACAAAATATCTTGCAAATGTCTTCCACCAAAATCAACCACCTGATGATAATGTAGACAAACACCAGTGCAACTGTTGGCTTGACCGGAATTTTAAGAGGTCCGACATACCAAGTGAGTCTAAATCATCTGTCGTCATACAAATAATAACATGAATGAATTAAATGTGTTTTTGATAATTGTACGACACGATTACAGTAAAAGCATATGCGGCATATATTCCCTTGACATTTGGATGGAAACGTACGATTGTAGAATCTAATGATTTTTCGAAAGCATCGCCATCAAGTGATTATGTAATAATTGGGACAGCTCCATCTTTAGCATTAAGGAGGTTAGCTAACCGCTCTGTCTCCTAAATACCAGTAATGGTTTGGCCATGTCCCCCCCATAGTTGGATCGCAGCTGGAGTGTAACAGAACTTTCCAGTTCTGGTTCAAGTTCAAGTTTATTCTTTTGAGTCCATGCACATTGATTGAAGTGAAAATGACTTTAGGTTTTACAACACTTTGGTTCTTTTGAGTAAACGGGTTGCGAAAGGTTTACTTCTGCATTGTTACCCATACATATGGAAACATAAGCTTCACCACCAGCCATGTTGGTGAGTTGATCAACAAAAGCACCGGTTACCAAGTAGCTGGTTGTCATCATCCCAACTCTAAAATACTTGGATTTAAATTATAATTCATAATAAAAAACGATACTCATATTACAATACTGTGTACAGTATATTATTATAACCATATGGTTTCCCACCCTGCTACACAGTACAAACTCACACAATTTCCTATTTTGACAGTTTGACTTGTTGATACAGCGGTTTATTGTGAAGCTTTAGGTTTATTGTATATTGCCATTGTATACATTTCCATTTTCTATTTTATTGTTTTTCTCGTCACTTCATTGTTGCCTCTATTGTTTTGATGCGATTTGCCGCCGCAATTTCCCTCCGTCGATGAATGAAGTGAAATCTAAAACTGCACCGCCGCTTTAATATATAATAACAAAGATGCAGATAGAGCACGAGAGTACATGTGCATCCATCCATACGACACCTAGTCCGATGGTTTGTTTCTCAAACCGGTGGAATTAATGCGAAGTTATTACAAATATCTTGGTTGTGGTTTTTTTTGGGCTAAATGACTGAAGTGACATCGAGGGATGGACACTAGGAAAAGGTGTTGAGGCTTCCGTGCCGCGCATGCTGGAGGACACGTAAATGACTGATAATTGCACCGTTCGGGTCGTAGATGTCCTCCATGGATAATTAACGCAAAGCTATATGTATGGCTAATGTAAGCTACGTTGCTAGCTGGCATTAGCTAGTCCGTTAGCACTCACATACCGACCGCTGTACAACACCTACTTTGCAGCGAGATCTTTGTGGGATCCGGTTGAATTCATGAGCTGGGCGAGCTCTTGCCTCACTTCCGTCGCCATTGTTGCAAACAAGGCGTCGCCGACTCGGCTTTGGCTGTCAGGGGGGGGGTGTCTGTCCCTCACCGCGGTCCCCTCCGTGCGATAAGCCCTGCTGCTCGCTCCTCCGGGTGAGCGCTGTAGCACTAGCCAGGTAGCATTAGCCGAGTAGCACTGTGTCGGCTACCCAGCAAACCACACGAGAGGTCTCAGCACCACGTGACTACGTAAAATTCCGGCGACCGGATTGGTCAAGGTTTGTGGGCCATATGCTGCGTTGCGTTGAGGACTGAACTCGGAAAAACGCGCCCTCCTACTTGTGCAAAGGTGCCAAGCAGCGACCGTTTAATTCCAAGTCGCAAGCGATCTGCCCCGAGTTTGCCGAAATAACGGGTCTGACGTCACAGCAAAGTTGACGGCAGACGTCGTTAACAGTAACAAAGTTCCCTTTGCGTGGGTTTTTTTATTTGCCTAACTTCGATCTAAAATACTCGTTTTGTAACCTGTAGAATCCACAAACCTGCCAAACAGACACGAATTTACTGCGGGCGTCCGTGTTTTCCCGAACAGAGGCAATGGAAGGCGATTAGGTCGGAAAGGCGAATTTCCGAGTTTTCATCGAACGCAGCAATAGAAGCATCACTAGATAGGGCGGCTGTGCTGCGAAACGTCAACAGTGTGAGCAGTTTTCTAGTCAACACCCGTAATTAAAATTATAGTGGAATCTATAATAGTTTGAAATAACAATGTATGAGTCAATGTTTTTTGGCTTTTTAATTGAAGGGGAAATTTGATAGTATTATAGTCAAAAAAGAATGCATGTTCAAACTATCAATATACTCAAAACAGTCAACTGTTTGGAAACAAACAGTACCCACAAATATTAAGAAACACTAGAAGAGTATTTATTCAATACTCACATGCACACAGTCTACTTTGTGTGGGATAACTCAGTGTATCAAGGTGGTAGACAACATAAGTGTGTTATTGTTTGCACAAAGCAGATAACAACGATGAAATTACTTAGAACGTAAATTTACTTAGAATGTGCTGTCCATCAAGAGCTGGAGAGAAAGGTGTAGGCTACTATTAACAATGGATGTTAGGCCGGCTCAGTGGTATTCAAACTTTTTTTGCCGAGCCCCACAGTTTGAATAACACTGGGCTGGCTGATAGGGGGATATACTGGAAATCACCACGGTGGGGTATACTCTGTATACCTGCATATAGCCTTCAGGCCCTAAAAGACATGCACATTAGGTATACACTGCTGCTGCTGCTTCCCCCGATCCTTCCTCCCTCTCCCTTTACTACACATGTATAGCACAGGTGATGGCTACGGGACAGGGGTGGGACTTGAATCAAAGCGAAAATATTGAATCTGTGAAATTTTGATCTAATGACGCCAAATAAGCTCACCTGTCCAGTTTAAACACGACTCCTTTCCTACTGTCTGCTTCTGTGTTCTACCTGTGTATTATGAGCACATGAGTAGTGTAGCATCGCCGGCTGAATGATGGTCTAACTCTTCAACTGATGGTTCACAAAGTGTTTATTTATGAGATATAGTCAAATAGACGATACTGTAGCTCCATGAAAACCGTGAACAGCGTCAGAGCTACAAAAGGAAACAAAAACCAAAATATTAGCATCTTCTCACATTCTGATGACAGGCTTATTGCACTACAGCCTTGCAATACCCAACAAATCCCAAACCATGTATTATTAACCACTAATTATACTCCAATCATGAGATAGCACGCTTTTGGCTCAATGACAACCTCTAATAGGTAATTTAACTTAATAAAAAATAAAATATTTAAACAGTCAGTTTTGTCGCAGATGCAGTTTTAACCTTATATATCAGTATAAAAACTATGCAAAAATATTAAAAAATTAAATTAAATTTAAAAAGGGCATCACATATACCCAAAATAATGACAAACCTTGCGCCCTTATCCGCCAGGTGCTAAACAAACAACATTTCCGTCATTTTCCAAGCGGCAGACGCACATGCGCCGTGCGGACTAGCTTGTCGATCTACTTCCCTTTTCCGGAAAGGCTCCTTCAAAATAAAAGCCCCAAACTTAATATCTAAAATAACGGGCCAAATAATAACCTAGCTTTAAGAAAATAAGGGTACAGTGCTTCTACTTGAGTTCCACTTTTCAATAGTCTTTCATAATCTGTTATTTATGCTTGTCACAATGAATCTCTCTCTCTCTCTCTCTCTCGTGGGCGTGGCCGCATTCTCCGTCTCCGTCCTGACAACGTCATTCACCTCACCTGCTCTGCCTACTCACCTGTGGTCCAACAATTCATCACCGGGGCAGTATATCAACCCCGGCTTTCCTTCCACTCATCACCGGATCATGTGTACCCAGTGGCAGACTGGGATCAAAAAAACGACCCTGGCATTTGCAACAGAGAGGCCCTATGTTCAAACCCAAACCCCAGCCATAAAAATCATAAAAAGCTTAAGATGAGACTGACTGCTATGCAGAAATCGGCAACACAGAAGAAATTTTGAGCAAGTCAAACACTTAATTTCCTGCATTCTGGTGAATTTTTATTTATTTTCATTTATTTAGAAGTTTCTATGGATGATTTAATACTTTTCTTTCACTGGGAAACTGGGTCACCGTTGAAGGCCATTGTAACTGCTGTGAATCCAAGGCGCTAAAGGCACGATAAACATCAAAAAGCCTTGGAAAGTGGATTACTGGCATCCACACAGGGACAAGCAAAAACCTTTCAATTCTATAGGCGGTGATACTCAAATTCGATTTTAGGTGGACTTTAAGTTTCTGACTTTAAGTCACTGGTTATATCAGGGCACTGGATATGGCAAGCACTATTACTTTAAGACTTTAATTACATTTCAGAGCAAATACTTTTAAATTTCAATGTGATATTTACACAATTATTATACTACTATTTGCACCTCCGCCGCTCCTGTGAAAACCATAGAGATGTTCGGAGAAAAGCCGCATGGTCGTTGCGTGCACGAATGCTTTCAGCGCGGAGACCTATTCTGAGTGGCCCATAGCAGGGCGGCCCTTCTAGCATTTGCCCAATTGCCAGATGGCCAATCCGTCACTGTGTGTACCCAATGGGATGTTGCTAGTCCGGGTGGAGTATCAGACGGTTCCTTTAACCTTGTTGTTGTTGTGCTGTCTGGTAACCATCAAGAGTTAATCAGCTTCCACATCCTTGACTGTCCCCACACACACCACTGGTACTCGGTTACCCCTGGCTACAGAGCCACAACCCTCAAAGTGGACTGGGCAAGATAACCTCCTGGGCAAGATAACCTCCTGGAGCACATTCTGTCATTCCCACTGCTTATTTTCCGCCCCGGCCATTGCTACCTCTGCCCCTGCCGGAGCCTCCCTCCCTCCTCTGTTCCGGGCGGCTATCATGACCTCGGCTGGGTGTTCAGCAAGCATCATACCGTGTCCCTGCCTCCTCACCGCCCCTATAACTGTGCCATCGATCTCTTGCCTGGTTCCCATCTCCCCAGCAGTCGGCTTTAAAACCTCTCCTGACCTGAGTGTGAGGTGATGGAGGAATACATCCAGGACTCCCTTGCTGCAGGCATCATTCGGCCTTCATCCTCTCTGGTGGGTGCTGGTTTATTCTTTGTTGGGAAGAAGGATGGAACCCCGAGGCCCTGCATTGACTGCCGTGGTCTGAATAACATCACTGTTAAAAATAAATACCCTCTGCCACTCATTAGTTCAGCTTTTGTCCCCCTCCATGGTGCCACTGTCTTCTCCAAACTAGATCTGCGCAACACATATACCACCTCATCCGCATCTGTGACGGTGATGAGTGGAAGACTGCTTTCAACACTCCCCTTGGACACTTTGAATATTTAGTTATGCTATTTGGCCTCACCAACACCAGTCCCCCTCAGAACATGAGCAACATGTGCGGCAGGTACTCCAACGCCTCCTGGAGAACCGGTTATACAGTATGTCAAGGCAGAGAAATGCGAGTGCCATGTCCCCACGGTTTCATTCCTGGGGTACATCATCGCACAAGGTCAGGTGCAGATTGATCCTGCCAAGGTGACCGCTGTGTCAGAATGGCCTGTACCCTCCAACCTAAAACAGCTGCAGCAGTTCCTGGGGTTTGCAAACTTTTTCAGGTGGTTCATTCGGAACTACAGCCACATTGCAGCCTCGCTCACAGCCCTCACCTCCACTGCCACTCCCTTCCGGTGGACACCTGAGGCTGAAACAGCCTTAAGCGAGCTCAAGTGCCGTTTTGTCTCCACTCCAGTCCTCATCCAGCCTGATCCTGTCCTTCAATCCTGGCGGGCTCTGTTTTTCAGCTGGTTTAATTTTACTCTCACCTACCATCCAGGCTCCCGGAACATCAAGCCTGATGTCCTGTCCCACTTGTACTCCATGGAGGAGACTTGTGCCGACCCAGATCCCATCCTGCCGCCCGCCTGTTTCATTGCCACCATCACCTAGGAGATCAAGTCGCTAGTGAAGCAAGCCCAGAGGCAACAATCTGACCCAGGTAACAGGCCTCCCAATTGCCTGCTTGTCTCAGACTCTGTCCACTCCCAGGGTCTCCAGTTGGCCCATTCCACACATCTCACCTACCACCCTGGTATCAACCGAACACTCACATTCATCCGTCAACAGTTTTGGTGGCCAACTATGGATGCAGACACCGGGTCCTTCATCGCTGCCCGTCCGTGTGTGCCCAGAACAAGTCATCCACTAAACCCCGTCCTGGCCATCTCCGTCCCCTGCCAGTCCCCAATCGCCCCTGGTCCAGTCTCCCTCCGTCTGAAGGTAAAACAATCATACTCATCATCATTGATCGTTTTTTCCAAAGCTGCCGTGGAGGGCTTTCTGCAGTGTACTGGGGGCCACCACAGCCTGTCTTCGGGGTACCATCCACAGACCAATGGCCAGGCAGAGCGGACCAACCAGGAGAGGCTGCGATCCACTGCATCACCTCCTCTAATCAGCTCCCAGCTGCCCTGGGTAGAATATGCCCACAACCCCTTACCCAATGCCTCCTCTGCTATGTCCCCCTTCCTTTGCTCTCTCAGTTACCAACCTCCCCTGTTCCCTGCTCAGGAGGAGGAAATTGCTATTCTATCTGTCCAGGCCACATGCACCGCTGTCGCAGGACCTGGAGATGTGCCCACAAAGCCCTGCTCCGTGCTTCCACCAGATCCGAAGCACCAGGCTAACCGCCGCCACACCCTGGCACCCAAGTCCGCACCCGGCCAGAAGGTATGGCTCCTCTCTAAGAACCTTCCACCTAAGGTGGAGTCCAAGAAACGGTGTCCCCGTTATGTTGGTCCTTTTGAGATCGAGTCCCTTGTCAACCCCTGTGCTGTCCGTCTCAAACTCCCTGCTTCCCTTTGTGTCCATCCCACCTTCCATGTATCCCAAGTCAAGCCTGTCTCTACCAGCCCTCTGTCCCCCCCAGCACTTGCCTCCCCCACCCAGGATGATCGACCACCACCCTGCCTATACAGTCCGGCGGTGGCTGGACAAGCGCCGCCGTGGTCATGGCCTGCAATATCTGGTGGACTGGGAGGGCTACGAGGGCCCGAGGAGCGCTCATGGATCCCACACAGACAGATTTTGGATCCGTCCCTCATCCGGGATTTCAATCGGGAACATCCGACCGGTCCCAGACATGCGGCAG
>OMKR01045136.1:0-10723 GCA_900302355.1 Cyttopsis rosea | reverse complement strand
GGTCGCCCTCGCCCTCCGTGGTCTTGATGAAGCATTCCCTGTCCGTCTGGACACAGACGTTGCGGAAGTTCCTCGGCGGCGGGTCGTCTTCGGTGGACACGCCGGCGTCGCGGAGCTCGCCCCGGCCTCGGCTCGCACCGTAAGCTCTGTCTCGCTGAATCTTGGTGATGGCGGCTTCCAGTCGCGATACGGAAACGGCGTGCTCCCCTCTCAACTGGAAGGTCTTCAGCTCAAAGTCTGCCTTTATGGAGTAGAAGGAAAACCGCAATGTCAACAAACAAATAAGGACTGTATCAGAGTCATCTCCATGCAGAGATAACTACAATCTGCCGCAAAAAATAAATATATACACTGTATATACAGTATATATGTCACAAATTAGGGCTGAACAATTAATCAAAATATTATCGAAATCGCAATATGGCCAAGTGCAATATCCAAATTGCAAAAGCTGCAATTTTTTTGATAAAGGTAAAATGTGTGACAAAACACCATTTGAAATGAAGTAACTGTAGTGCTACATGCAAAAAACATTTTCAGTTTCTTTGGTACAGACACCAACAAATGTCACATCATCATGATTTTAATAGTTTTTTCAGTGAAAATGAAAATTGTGATGCAAAAACGATCATTCACACTAATCGTGAATCATATCGCAATCGTAATATCGGTCAAAATAATCACATTTTTTACCATATCGTGCAGCCCTATAAAATGAATTTTGATAGGGCTTTTGAATTTAATTTGCATTCACTGAAAAAATGTTATATAATGAAAATATTATGAAAAAGACCCTTATTCACATGACATTTCATACACTGAACCAGTCAAACCGAAGGAAAGTATTGATTTGAGACCGAGAGGGAAAAGGAGAATGTAATGAGCCTCACACATGCTCCTTGTTAGCTTGTGGTCAGTTTAGAAAGTGAATTAGGCACGTTCCGATTCTTTTCTTGTGGCGTAAATACATGTTTCTCAGTTCAGGCATCGGACCCTTATTTCAAGGGTCAGCAGCAAATGCAAGTCCTTGAAACAGACAAAGGAAAAAGATTAAGAAGCACCATTTGGTTTTGATTCAACAAGGCCTCAGAGAGAGACATGTCTGTCAGTGATGTCTTCCTATCTGGCGGGAAAACTAAACAAACCAATTTGAATAACTACCCCGCTGAGACCAGTAAGAGGATGTTTAACTTTGGGTTTCGGTAAAGCCACCTTCGCAGTGAGTCTATCTTTTCACAGAGCTTTGGGTTTGGAGAGATACAGCTGAGCTACATCACAGATTGTCGTGGTCAAAGAGCTGTCACTGTCAGGTATAAACCATTTCAAAGTCATGATGTCACAGCTATACTCCAGGTTTGTACAATCTAGTGAAGTCAATGTGAATGAAAAGGATACTAGCAATTATAAATAACAGAGCTGCAACTAACGACTATTTTCATTATCGATTAATCTGTCGATTATTTTCTCGATTCATCGATTAGTTGTTTTGTTCATAAAATGTCAGAAAACACTGAAAAACGTCGATCACTTCGTTTCCCAAAGCCAGAGGATTTGTCCACAACGCAAAGATATTCAGTTTACTGTCACACAGGACTAAAGAAACCAGAAAATATTCACATTTAAGAAGCTGGAATCAGAGAATTTGGAAGTTTTCTTCTTAAAAAATGACTCTATAATAGTTGGCAACTAATCCATTAATCGACTAATCGTTGCAGCTATAATAATTAATAAGAAAAATTAATACAATAACTAGAATATAATAGCTTTTTAACACACTATAACACACATTATTTAGCAAAAATAACTATTTAATGTTTGCCTCCCCACAAGTGTCTTGATAAAAAAAAAGCAATTTAAAGTTTTGTGCAGGCAGATATATGAAGATATATGCTCAATTGAAAGAAACTGATTCTGAAGTGATTTTCACTTTTCTGGTAGAAATGCTAAAATATGGCTTACATTTATTTGACTGTTGGCCTAAACGTCACGGATGTAAGAACAGACACATGATAAACATGTATTTTGAATGTTAAAAATGATTATGTTATTTCTCTTTTATTTTATCCTCAACTGCAGATAATCTAACGATGCCTATTTGTCAAAAAACAAGCGTAAAGCATATTCTGCAATTAAATAATCCACTGAAATGCAGGTCTATTTCCTTTAGAGCCACATATGACTGGTTTTAACTGTACTCCAGCTCTAGGCTCTGGAATGCGAGGCTGCAAAACAGAAGGGATAGATACGATGATTGCTTAGTGCCATCTTGTGTTGGGGAACGAAAATGGCCATCATTTACTGCACAAGGAACCACTTTAAGGGACTTGAATACATCTAAAGTCAAATTTTTCAGTCAATTACGATTGCAGAATCGTAATTGTCAGGTCATTTTGATGACAATACTTTTAAGCCTGGATTATTTTTAATAGTCAAACGTTTTGCACGGAAGAATCCACAAAATTCCACAATTTTTCCGTTGTTGCAAAAATGTCAGAGCGAATTGTCTCAAAATTGTGCAATAAAACATGTTGGGAGCTTCTGCGTGTTAGTACCGTACTTACATGCAGCGTCTCCACCTCTTCTTTGCATTCTCTCTTCAGCTGCAAGAGGGCAGCCTGGTGCTCTGAAAGAAGCAGAACAAGGAAACTGATCGGTGCCAAACACATTTGGTCAAACTAACTTATCATATCTAATATTATATACTTTGTCCAAAATGTAGGGTCGATATGGGTAGTGTTCTTCACCACACTGCGTCATAATAAAATAAGTCATGGATATGCTGAATGTGTGTATGGTCACGTATGTTACTCCACGAGTAATAATTTTAATTACACGTATTTCCATCTTAACATTCCATGTCGGTGTGGATCACTCACTTTGAGCATCAAAAATAGGCTGGCACTACAAACAAACCAAAACTCAACCAACGGGTTTTATAAGTAAATGAGTAACCGAGAACCACAACTGGACAAACGCCTCCACACGAGGTGTTTAAACTGTTTAGAATGGATACAAAGAATGGGGGCAACTGTCCTGGACGTTAAGCTTGTAGGTGAATGTTCTATAACCTGAAAGAGCCGATTACATCTGTATAATCTGTTCTACGCCAATTGTGTTTTATCTATGCAGACATCTGCACCTTGCTCTGCCTGACAAACTCCACATGCCAGACTGTTGAGGGTGAGAGAGAGAGAGAGAGAGAGAGAGAGAGATAAAGCTCGATCCTAAACAGACAACGATTGGCATGGACTATTAAAAAACATTAAGCTTCAACTATTTTTGGGAACAAACCGAAACAGCAACAAAAGTATCTGGGGCATGCCGACAATGCAGTTGTACTACATGCATTGTCTGCTCCTCACGAAACAGCATCGTTGTGCCAGCCACATGAAAATAATGCATTTTTCTTTTAAAGTGAATTAACCAATTACTTTTCCCTCCTTTTTCATTTAACAAGGTTAAGCGTCTGTCTGCCCTGAAACAAATGTGAACAAGATGAGGCGAGCAAAGCTCCAAATTCCATAAGAAAGTTTATCTTCTTAAGACCCAAACATGCAGTCTTGTGATTCCACAATTTGTCATTTATCTCAACAACATCATGATTGTGCGTCGCTGCATTCGCGGACAATTAGCGAGCTTGTTTTGGCCGGTTTGTCTCACTTCCCCATCGGGTCAGCCAGCAGGTTCGGGTCATCTGCTGATGGTGGACGGGGAGGAGGCTCGGGGGCGATTTTACTTTCAGCGGAGTTTGCTCAAAAAAAAAAAAAAAGAAGCGAATTCACACAAACGCCAGCACAGCAAAATTTAAAGCAAATCGATGGTGAACCATTACACTGGAAATCGCTGCTCCTGTAGGTGTTAGATGTTAAATCGGATATCGCTCTCCAGCTCAAGACTCTCTTTGGCTGAACCGCACTAATCCCAAGTTATTTGCCAAACAAACCAGCTTTTTTTCCAGAATTTCCCACCAGCTAAGGTGGTTGGTTACTAGACAGCGGCACCTGCCTCGTGTAAGAGAATCATCCATCGTCAAATGAATATTTAAACGTCTTTTAATGTTCCGGACAGACTCCGGTTAAAGTTACAGATAAAGAGCGAAGTATTATTGGATGTTCAGATGCATGTTTATTAAGAATCGAATGTATTGATTAAATAAAGGGTTAACAGGCCCTCATTCCCATGGGGTTCAGTGACGCAAATTGGATCCTATAAAAAGCATTGCATCTGTTTATAGATGTGTAGATATATCTTTCTATTTTCTTATTGCATTATATTTTTTTGACTTTTTCGTGACTCGCGCTGTTTTGCTGCGGTAACACCTTAATTATTAATAAAGTCTTATCTTATCTATCAACTTTCTTAATGAAAATACTCCTACCTGGATAGGATCGAGGAGAGTGTCGCCAGATGCCGAACACCGGATAATCAAGGACGACAGAGTTATCCGATTCCAGGGCAAACTATCGCAGATTCAATTGCATCCAGCACGGAAGATGAACAATCAGGCTGCGTACCATCTCACTATTCTGCAGAAAGAAAACCCTGAAACGATGACGCGTCTAAATCTAGGAGTTTTCAGAATTATAGTTAAAGAGTTCTCCGTTTTTATAGAGGGAGTGTTGTGACATCATAAAGACATAACATGTGGGGAATTCCCCAGGGGGGGCGGGGCACCCCGGGCGCTAGACAATTGTTTTCAAATCCCAATGTTGGCAGGTAGCGCAGCGGAGGCACCGGTGCCTTTTCTTTTTATCTGCGCAGTTACCACCGACTCTCTGCAGACGGTAATAATTTCACTTTTTTTCACTATTTCCATTTTGCGGCTCAGACCGTTCTTCGCCGTCAAAAGAGAAGCCCTCCTCACTCCTCACTCAAAGCGAGTACAGGAAGCTTCGCAACTTTTATGTCCTACTCTGAGGATTTTACTATTTCATTTTTTACTCCTGGTCAAACACGGGCCCTGACGTGGAGCTCGTGGTGCTCACCTGCCTCGGTGTACCGGAGCCCCACCTTCTCCCCGTCATCTCTGGGTTTGGGTGGGGGCCAGATGGCCTGGAGGCGCCCGGGCGTCCGGTCCTCGCTGTCTGTCGGGGATGCCACCTCATTCTGTGGGAGGTAATACATAAAGACCATGCAGATAATGTCACATACAAAGCAGTAACATAGTAGTAACATATCAGATATGATATGATACCCGAGCAAGCATTGTCTACGGAATTCGTTGCTGTTATTCATCATTTTTAACTTGTTCGGAATAGGTTGGACCTCAATAGAATTATGAAAACATATTCAAATTTCTTGGAAATTTCAAATGTTGGAAAACCAGTATGTCACACATTATGTGATACAGTATCAAGAAAGTTATGAATAAATAAATACATACACTAGTCTCCGGGGAACTTTTCTGATCGGGAGATTTGGGACCTTTCTCAAAGATCGACTTCAGAAGCTCTTTCTCGTTTTTGATCTTTTTCTTCACAGCATCTAGGTCCAACGGTTCCGTTGTCTCCTTTTTAACCGTTTTTGGCCCAAAGATGCTTCTAAAGGTTTCATAGGCGACGTCTGAAGTTTTCTTTGTTCCAATTGGTGATGTTTGGATGTCTGGTGCCGGAGCTCGTTCTGGTGCGCTCGCTTCCTCATTTTTGGACGCCTCTCCTCCAGCGACAGGAGGCAGAACATCAGAGCTGCAGCTCCTATCTTGGTTGTTGAAGTTGAGCAGCTGATTGAGCTGTCCCAACACATTGCTTCTGGTGTCAGCCACTGGTTTAGGCTCCGTGCGTTTCTTGACTGGAGTGGCTGTGATCTGCTCGGGAAAAGGCTTGGCTTTGTTCACCGTCTTCTTCAGGCTGAGCAGGGCCAGATCAGCGTCCCTCTCCCGCTGTTTGATCTCCGACAGTGTCTCCCTATCCTCCCCCGTCGCACCCTTCTTCAGAACCCGCAGCCCGCTGAAGAGAGCCGGTAGCTGGAAGGACGCCGCCGGAGATACCCTGGCACTCTGGGAGGGGGGGGAGGTGGCAGAGGAGGCGAGGGGTGAAGATGGTGTCTTTGAGTCTGGTGACCGGGCAGAAGTAGGGTGGCATTGGGGTGAGGCAGATGCCTGGATGAGAGCTGGAGACTCTGCAGAGGGTGAAGGACCTTGACCGGACTCTGAAACATCCTCTGTGTTGTTTGTAGTGTCTGGCTGCTCCTTTGGGCTGGGGGCTGTTTGGACTGAGGCTTCAGCCTGCCTTGGTCTGGAAGGGTCAGGGGATTGAGACTCCTCATTCCCTTCTTCAGCAACAGCTTTCTCCACAAGTATCTCGTCTTGCGCCTTCTCTAACCCTCCCGCCTGGTTTAATTGTGAGACATTGGCAGTGCAATCACTGACAGCCTCAGGAGCCAGTGTTGTAAATTCGATTGAGGATTTAAGTGGTGAAGGCATAGATGAAGGTTTTCCTTCCGTGCTCACAATGTTCAGATCCGTTCCCGCATCTATTCCGCTGGAACCAGTGGCTGCTTTTGCATTTGTGAACTCTGCTGGACCTGTTTCCACATCCACAGACTTGGCGGTTGTGCTCTCAAGTGGGCTGCAGTATTCACCCTTATCCTGGTTGGACGATAGCGGATCTGTGTCGGTCCGCCGGATGGACTTGGCTGTATGTAGAACGGAGGCATTTTTGAGAGATCTCTCGATGAGATTGTGAGTTCTAAACACAGGCACTTGGTAGTCTGATCTTTCAAAAGCATTTCTTACGAAACTAGAAGCCTCTTCCTCGGTTAGCAGGGGCCCTCTCGCTCCAGCAAGCTTCGCTGATCGGTGTGTGACAGCGAGTGTCCCCTCCTCGTCCTCGTTTTCTGTGTCACTATAAGTTTCAACCATGGTGACGAGGACCAGATCCGAATCGGCCGAGGTGGCAGAAGCTGGTTTCTCATGGTCGTTAGGCTCTGTACAGGACTTCCACGACTGACATTCCTGTTCTTTTTCACAGGAAGCCGCCTCGGCATCGTGACAGATATCCTCTTTGGGGTTTTCACTTCTGTTAATATGCACAGCACTCTGATGATTATCAGCCAGAGCACTTCCCTCATCAGACAGGTTCTTGAAAGACTTCAGCACAGCCGTCTCCGCTCCCGCTTGAGGGGTAAACCGTTCTCGGGTGAATACGACTGAGAGCTTGCTGAGGAGGGAACTGGGGGTCTGGTTCCCACTACTCAAGCTATTATTGTCCATTTTTCCTCAACCTTTGTCAGTTACGGGGAGCTAGGAGGAGACAAACCGATCCATGTGCAGTAGCAGCTCCAGCACAGAGTGTCCATTAAGAAATGTCACAGGAGGGTCATCTCTCCCACTTGCCATCCAACCTGCTCCTGTTCCATTTCCACCGTTGCAGGGGAACAAAAGTCCTTTGTGTCCTTAACCCCACCAACCCTTCTTGTTACTTGTTTAGCTACCCAGCTATACTAAACTTTCTCCATATATCCGACAAACCAAAAGTACACTTCACTTTCCTTTAAGTCCCCGAGAGCGATAGTCCATCCATGTTCTGATTAGAGTTGAGCAGTTCAGTTGCTGGAAGCCTATCCCAGTCTAATCCCCCTGGGAAACGAGGGGGACGGAGATCACCCAACTTTGACAAACATTAGGAAGAAAAGGGAAAAAAAAAGAAATACTCCACAATTCGAGCAAATTCATAAATTTCGTATGGACACTCCGCTCCTTGTCTTTCAGGTACACAGTCTGGGGGTCTTTCCTCTCTCGCGTGGCCGCCTCGGTTCACAGGACAGCCTCTGTGCTGCTATGGGGTGTGAGAAAAGTCCCTAAGGTTGAAGAGAAAAGCGCCTCACTGGTCTGCCCGGTCCCGGCACCGCCTCCTCCCCACCCTGCCTGGGAGGGACCTGTGACAGCAGCTCCACAGGTGTCTGATTACTCCGTTTCACTTCCGCATAATGGCGGCCCCAGGTGAAATACACCCTGCCCCGCTTCTGTGTTACCTTGGTGGAGTGCAAATACTGACAGTGAGTTCATCTGGCCGTTTGAGCCTTTATTCACTTTTTCGAACTAGTTGCAATTCTGACTGAACTAGTTGTAAATTTCCTCTTTGATATAAAAAAAAACACATTGTTGATATCAAAAACAGGCAGAAATCACATTGTTGATATCAACAATGCGATTTCTTGATTTGAAATTTTTTTAACCGCTTGCAGAATTTTGCAATTCTGCATTGAAAGCAATGGGAAGCGGTTTAAATTTCAAGAATTGATATTGATATGATATTGATATTAACAATGCGATTTCTTGATATCAAGAATTGAATTCATGATATGAAAGAGTAGAACGAGTTCAGTCAAAATTGCATCTGGTTTGAAAAAGTGAATGAATGCTCAAACGGCTTGCCATAGGTTAATCTCTATAGTCATGTGGAAAGTAAGGGGGGGAGGTCCAGCGGCCCGGCCCACCTATTCAGCAGTGGTGGGCCATTACAACACAGGGCTTAAGAGTGATTAGGTGTTTTGCCCATTGCCAGCGTAAGCAAACACACAGTAAAACTGGTAAGCAGCCAGGAACACCAGCACTGCATGGACGTACTCAGCATTTTCAGGAACGTTTTTTAATTTCGTTGACCGTCTCCCTCTAAGTCATGCATGTATAATGAAATAAGGACTATTTTGAGAGTTTTACATTATTTAGCTTAAAGAATGGTTGTGCAAAAAAGTTTGCTGGCTGAGGCATTGCAAAGCTGTAACCTCTATTATTTACTGGGAAAACGTAAAAACACAGGTCATTATTTGAGATGATCTTGAATCAAACATGCTTTGACCCAATAAAAATTGAAGCGTTTGGCGTACAATTGAATTATTGTGCTCAGGAGAAGGTCAGTCATTTCAAGCCTCCTTTAAAGCGTGGCTGCTCCGAGCAGGTCACCTGAACGCATTCCTTCAGACTGACCTCATGAGAACGCTCAACCCGCACGCTGACGCATACTGTACTCTGAGGATATAATTCGATTGAACCCGTAAATGATTTTAATCCATTTCTGTGATTCCTCATGATCAAATAAAATACCATTCTTGATTGCATAATTCCATTTATCCCAGTGATCCCAGGAGCGATCATTATTTTCTGTCATCAAATCCACACGTGTGGGGGGGTGCGGGGGTTACGGCCAGGGTATTAGGGGTTATGTAATAGTAGAAGTATTTCATGCACACACACTGCAGTAAATCCCATACTGTAGATGCTGGGATTACAATAGAAGTGGTGTTCAATAAAGGTACACCTACCTGCCCAAGATGTGACTTATTAACTCAATATTATCTACAGGCTCAATAATTACCTTACAGGTCATATAGACATTGCAGGGCTGAGGACATTGGAGGTACAACAATGTCCTCCTTCAATCTCCTACTATCTGCACCATTCTGTGTAGAATATAGTCCCTTGATAAAACCAAAGTGTTTTGGCTACAGCGGCTTAAAACTACAATAGACTACTATATACCACTACTCTGATTTGCACGAGGGAAAAGTAACTGGAGAACAGTTCTATTTGGTGTGAAATACAGATAATTCACTTTTAGAATAAAGACACAAAAGTGAATAACAGCAAGACAGACAGAGCCTGGTGGTCAGCGTCTTATCTAACGCATGTAGACACCACATGAAAAACCACGCCGCCTTTGCTGGTATGTTACCTGATGGAGATTTGGGGCGAGGCAGTCATTGTAGTCTGGAAATTCAATGCTCTGGCATGTTGATACACTAACTACTAACTACCGCACCCAGGTCATCAGACAGAGGAATGAAAGCTGAAGTCCTAACAACCCCACCAGATAGCGTGATGGAATCCAAACAGACAGGGACAGTAATAGTTTCCCCTTCCACCGGTCTGACCCACTGAGCCACGCATTCCTTGTGTTGCGTAACTAAATAGTGACATCTTAAAAAGTCATTAGAATGAATAGTTTAAAGTGAGTGCCGGCGCTAGAGGGAGAAAGAGTAGATGGGTGTTTGCTTGAAGTACCATTCAGAATGATACACACTACCCACATCAACTACTATAATACTCTGAGGGTCCAGGTGGGATCAGGGAGAAAGGGGTAAAATATGCCAAAGAAACAACTACGCTGAGAGAGTGTGAGATTTCTTCATCTTTGCACATCGCCAGGGGTTGGTTTTGGCTCGGGACTAGAGTCCACAAAAAAATTTTCACAAGAGTTTTTCATCTGCTAATACCTTTTTAGAAATTATGATCAGGCGGTTGAATGCCTGACTGGACAGAAATCCAAAATGGGCCGCGATCTGAGTGCTGCGTTACACACCACGGAAGGGGGGGGGAGTCACCCGCATGCTTACCGTGGACTCCAGCTTGGGGTAGTAGGGCGTGTCTCCGATGATGTCGTCCTCGGGGGGCGTGATTCGCAGGATCTCAAGGTGGTCAGGCCTCGGCATCCGGGACAGCGACTCCTGGGGGTCGTCGCCAGCATCCAGCATCCAGATGTCATCCTGACGTAGGAGGGAATCCTCTGTGGAAACACGTGTGCGGGCAGACACGTGTGCACACAGACACACACACAGACACAGACACACACACACACACACATGCGTATTTCATAGCATGAGTCACAGGTATAAATGCTGAAAGCAGGTGAAGGTAGAAAACAGACATCAAGATCTTTTTGTGTCTCAGAGTCACAGACCTCCTTTAGCTGTGGGCAAAATAAGACTTTGCTATTTTTATCTGCAC
>OMKR01045132.1:0-10645 GCA_900302355.1 Cyttopsis rosea | reverse complement strand
CCGTTCTTCAAACCCAGGGACCAGAAACGGCCCAGTTTGTCCAACAGCGTCGACCGCGACGACCGCGCCCCGTCCCCGTCCCCGTCCTCGGGTTCTCTGGCGCCGCTGTCCAGCAGATCCTCCCGCCGGTCGAGGAGATCCAGTACCGCATCCTCCACCACCGACATACGCACCGTTCTCCACGCGCTCTTTGGACAGGTAAGGCCGCGACTCAGGCACGTGGGCATCGCCGCCGCTACTGAGCCTCGATTCAATAAACTGGTAATAATGATGAATATTATCACATTGATTTACCTATGGAGGGCGATGGTTAATTCACAGCCTGGTGCCATGTACTGTGGGTTTATGACTTATTGGCCGGTGTCGTGCTGATGTGTCCCTCACCCCAAGGAACAGCTTCAGTAACAGTTATTGTTTGTTACATAGTTATTGTTCAGCTGTATGCTGTTCCAGTTGCATATGTCAGGGTGAAAGTGGCAAATCTGCTCAATCTGTTATGTAATTAATGGATACAGGAGTCCTCCCCTTCCAGGTTTCCTCACTCAGGTTTATCTGTCATCATTGGCTGCTCCTTGGAAGTGGGTGTGGTGGATCTGGTAAAGTATGACAGAGAAGTGTGATCTATGGTGCAAAAAGATTCACCCAAAACCACCTTTCCGCATAACTTATTCACATAACTGACACATTTTCTTTCTTTGAGGGTAATCCTGGATATGCCGTCTCGCATTTTCAAATTTGAAATTTGCGGTGGTTCATATTCTTTTCAGATTATTTTCAGTGATTAGCTATTATTACACCTTGCTCACCCAGGTTCGCAGAACTGCATAGCTGGTTGTAGTTTTTGAGTCGTTAGAATGATCAAAAAGTATATTATGTTTGTGGCCCGTTTCCTACATCGGGCGTTTGAGAAAGTCATTGTTTTTTTTCGTTCACTTTTTGGCCAATGAGGTTCAATGTGGAAACGGAGCTAGGAAAGGAAATCAGGAGTCCTAATTCTTTTTGAAGGGTTTAATTTAAATAGTATTTGTCCCCAAGTTTGTCTGTGAGCACCATACTATTGGCTTGACCTGAAGAGCATTTCTCATGAGACTAATGTCACAACATAAGAAAAGGGTGTTAATCATATCACATGAACCACTTCATCTTCTTTAAAGGTGCAGTGTGTAGAATTTAGTGGCATCTAGCGGAACGGACTTGGCAGAAATGGAATATAATATTCATAAGTGTGTATTAAGTGGTGTGTAATCCCATGAAAAGAAGAATCTATGTGTTTTCCTTACCTTAGATTTAGCCGTTTATATCTCCATGGGGGCTGGAGCCCCTTCCACGGATGCCGCCATCTTGCACCGCCATGTTGCTACAGTAGCCCAGTATGGACAAACCAAACACTGGCTCTAGAGAGGGACTTTTGCGTTTTTCACTAGTTTTGCGGGCACCGTAGCTTCTACTACACAGAGGGGAATTCAGTTGGTTGCAATCTGCAACCTCATCGATAGTGGCTGCTAAATTCTACACACTGCACCTTTAAGTATGACTTCTGGACCGGACAAGTTCAAATTTATAGCAAGATGGATGGCAGAAGTAATCTTTGGAGATAAAACATTTTCTGATTTTAAAAATTGTACCTTTTATTACTAAAAGATGACCATTTTCTCATTCACATCAGAGGCAGTCTCATACACCCGTAGTTGTGTAAATATGTAAATACCTGTACATTTCTTCAGGAGGCTGTGCACTTGATGGATTAGAATTGACCTTCATTCCTGCCGATCAGCACAACCCTCTCCATGCGTGTCTGTGTGCCGCTCCCCATGGCACCCTATGGCTGCTATAGCTCACAGTGACCTTGGCTTTTCTGAGGTGAGGAGGAATGGGGGAGAGAGTAGGCAAGAGGAAAACAAGCAGATAGCCCAGCATAGCATCCAGTAGAAATAGATTGTTTGTATTTAATACCAAAAATATATCCGTTCGCAATTAAAATGTGATTGTGAGCAGGACCATTGACAATTGTAGCTCGGTTAAATCACCAGATAAGGAGAGTGCACAGCAGATGAGATGAAAGTCTGGAACTAGGCCATTGCTCAGTCTTCTAAGTGGACTTGGCTGCTAAAGTAGGGTTTTTTTTTCAGTTCTATTATCAACAATTATATTCACCTCAAGCAAAGAGCATTTTCCACGTCACCAAATGCATTTTCACGATGAGACTTGATTACCCTTGTTCTGTTTCTTACCTATCCTTGAACTGTTTAGCTCGGTCCTTATTTAAAGATGACAAATCATATTAGCTGCTGCAGTTTGAGTCTCCTTAACAGTGTGACAGTTTGGTGAAATAACAAGCACTAATTGGCTCTTCTCCTCTTACAGAAGGCATTCTATCCCTTCGCAGCGCTTCCCTCCATCCGATAGAATCTCACTCTTCATTTTTCTCTTTAATATTCTATTGGATTGCGTTTATTGCTGCCTCTGCACTACAAGTGAAAACATCCATGCTCATCAATGTTGAGGAGTACAAGAACCTTTATACTAACCATGGGTGAATGATGCTTGGTTTAGATGCTTTCTGCGCCATAGTTCTATGGACTTGCTCCATCTGTGTAAAGCCTCATACAAACGGTGTGTGTGTCACCGAAGTAAAATATTCTCAAACCGGTTTCTGATTAATGGCCTTGCACTTTGGCAGACTTTCAGTGTTTATTGAGCATGTCTTACAGAAGGAAACGTCCCATAATGTGCTGAAGAGAGCACGGCGTCTCATCTACCTTTTTCGGTCCATGCAGTGTACCAAAAACCCAGCGCTGCAGTGCACTCCCTGTTCTCTCCTCTTCCTCGACGTGTGGTTACTGTCCCTGTGACAGTGTATAGGTGTCAAGTGCCAGTCTACGCATTGTGACAAGTAAACTGTTATGATGAATGAGTGGAAAGTTGCCTCACACTTTTTTCATTGACCTGGACACATTGTCCTTCCCACCTCGTCTTCTCAATTTCACACGTTCTAACACTTACAAGCACACAGGTTATTTTTATGAGAAACTATTTTTGTAGTTTTCACAAACAGCTACTGACAGAGACCTAGTTGGTCACTCATTCTCTCTCAAGGTCTAGTGCTGACCCTACTGTCCCAAAACACTGTTTCTGCCCCCTACCTGCGGGATGCATAAATGTGCTGTAGAGGTGTGTGGCGAGGGGCCCAGGATGGAGTCATGGCACCTAGTCCCTGGAGACCATGACAACAAATACACCTGTAAAGCATGTACATAGGTTTAGACATGCATGATCACACACCTATTGTCTAAAAATCACAATAAGAGGCAACTACTCCAAAGATAGCCTCTCCGGGAGCTTTTGATTTGTGTCTGACCAGCTCTTCCAAGGGGATCTTGGGGGTGTATTTTCCAGGGAGTGCAGACTTCTGCATGAAACCAAGGAGCTTCTCTTTGTAATAGAATTCAGTGAGTTTGTTAATTGCGTGACTCAACATCATTAAAGCAATGAGGAGAGCAATGACGACATCAGAGTGTGATATAGTGAACTGATAAAGTTTTCACAAATCTTTTCATAAGGTGGAAAAGAGCTAGGCTGCCCCTCATGCAGTGACACACCGTTGGGTCCCAATATAGTTTTTTCAGAGATGAAGCTTAATCAATGACACCGTCAAACCATGTCAACGCAAGAGATGTTGGCTCAACCAAAATCTGTGATATCTGTAATGACTGTGATATCATGTTGATGACATTAATTGACAATTGCAATTTACTAACCAAACTACCAATTAAACGAATTACAAATTAAGGGACAAACCATTCTGGAAGTCACAGATTGAAAGATTTGATAACTCCACTCCACATTGCACTGTGTCGTTCTGCTTCTTTGGGCCCATGTGCCTTCTAGGTTCTTTTTGTCCATGGTTCCGGTCAGACAGATCCTTTGGCGTGACGTCAAGAGTGAATGTTGAGTTTATCCTCCTCGCTGCTCCCGTCGTTAACCCCCTGAAGGCTCTGGAATATGTCTCTCCCCCTCTCTGCCCTTTAAAGGTTGCCGTCATTGTGCGCGAGAGCCACACAGAAGAAGAAACGGTCACATTCTTCTGCGAACTTGGAAAGGAGCATATATTAGTTGGGGCTGGATAACGATCGTAGGAGCAGTCCACATTATACCATCATACAATGAGTCACCCAGACGTGAGATGGCTTTCGTTCCGATGATGTCACATCCTTTGCGAGTAGATGGTTTGAGATTTGAGTTTGAGATTCAAGAGTAGAGAGTGTTGTTATGGAGCGGGTCAGCGACTTTGGATTAGCGGTCATGGAAATGTCGCCGGTATGTTTGAATGTCGATTACTAAGTTTGTTTCCCCCACTGTGTGATTATCATGGCCATTTTCCCGTGTTCTAAATCTGTGCTCTATTTGCACTGATATCAATCTTATTTCCTCATAGGACAGAGAGCTGAGGCCAGAGGAAATGGATGGTAAGTTATGATTAGTCTCTCTCAACAAAACAGCGTGAAGTGCCTTTTACAGCGCATTAATTGCATAAACAGCTAAATATATCAACGGTGTGTGTATCTGCATTTGCGTTTGTGTATAACACATGAGAGGTCAAATCTTTCCTCTAAAACCCCTGTGTCTTCACTCACCAGAGCTGCGGGATGCTTTCAAAGAGTTTGACAAGGACAAAGATGGCTTCATCAGCTGTAAAGACCTTCCAAACTGTATGAGAACCATGGGCTACATGCCCACCGAAATGGAGCTGATAGAACTGAGCCAGCAAATAAACATGAATTGTAAGGATATTTTTTTATATATACTATACAATGCAAATACTGTTGTCACTTTGTGGTATATGTTGTATTTCTCTGTCTTCTTTTTATGAAGTAGGAGGGCATGTTGATTTTGAGGATTTTGTCGAGTTAATGGGACCAAAACTGCTCGCCGAAACTGCAGACATGATTGGTATAAAGGAATTAAAGGACGCCTTCAAAGAGGTGAGGAAATTGAAAGTTACGTTTGGGCTCTGTTTGCTGTGTCTGATTACCTTTTCACTTTCTCTTTCATTTTATGTTCATCTTTGGCTTTTTTTTTCTTTTACCTCTTAATCAATCCACAGTTTGACATTAATGGAGATGGAGCAATAAGTACGTCTGAACTCAGAGAGGCAATGAGGAAGTTATTGGGACAACAGGTGAGGTTTGCAATATAGTGATTTGAACCATTTATCTTAAAGGAGCCATATTATGCTCCTTTTAATATAGGTCTCTGCTGTCCCCAAAACATGATTTTGAAGTGTTTTGCTGAAAAGACCACTCAAATTATGCATGCAACATGTGTGTCGCTTTAAATGTAAATGCTGCTGCTAACCACTCCCACTCCCATGAAGAAGATAATCATTCACTATTTCCACCTCATCAGTCACCAAAATCTGTTTCTGAACAAATTTGAGGTGAGAAACAAGCAATGCAGTTGCTGAATCTTCACTCATATTACATCTACAAGGCCTAATTTAAAAGTTTGTGGAGTTACTCAGATGGGGGAGACGGGGGGCAGTTCTAATTCTACTGAGCCCGTACGCTGACGTAGGCTTGGGAGGCAAATTGGATCGGCGTGTTTCGCCCCCTGACAGAACAATTGAAAAAATAAAAAACTCACCGGGTGGTCTTATTTCACAGTTTGCGTGTTAGTACGTACACAAGCACTGAAAAAGTGAGTTTTTCATAATAGGTCCCCTTTAATACTTTTGTATGGATACCCATAGTGCTGTAATTGTACACAAACCCATCATTTTGACAGATCCATCATTTTCACTTTTAAAATGTATTTATTTATTTATTTATTTTCTTCTTGATTCTTTCAGGTGTGTACCAAAGACTTGGAAGATATCCTGAGGGATGTTGATTTGAATGGAGACGGGCTTGTTGACTTTGAAGGTCAGCCTTCACCTACTCGTGTATTGGGGCCACTTTTCACAGAGGGGGAGATATTCCGAGAAATAAGTCATAAATTTTCGAGAAAAATCTCAGATATATATCCAAACCTTAAATTCAGATATGATATGCATAAATCAAAACAAAAAAAGACGGAATTTATATAGCGTAGGAGTTTCACGACTACTGGTTTGATGTAAGAAAGACTCTAGAGGAGTTCTAACAATGAAAATTGTATTTTGTAAATTAAATTAATTAGGAGAATTTTTTTAATACTACATAGCTGAATTAAGATAAAAATGTAAATACATCTTTTAATTAATTATTTTACTAATACAATAATTATTGTAAATCTGGTGACATTGACAAAACTTATGTTGTCCACGACTAGTTGACTGCTTCCAACAGCGCCGACTAGTGGTTATAGTAGTCGACTAGTTGACAGACTTTATGGGAATGAAGAGTTTATGTCAGTGAAGGGGAACCAGGAAGTAAAGTATGGAATGAAGTCACACAGACTGGCCAGGATTTGATGCTGGAATAATAACAAGTTGTTAGATGTCTCTCACTGCATAGTTGTCATTGTTTTTAGTGGTCGACGACTAACAAGAATTTCAGTCGACTAGTCTGTACGTCATCACCTCCCCCAATAGACCATTAACTAGGGGTGTAAGAAAATATCGATACACTTGAGTATCGCGATATTATGTTTTGCGATACTGTATCGATTCTCACTCCAACACACTCGATTTTGAATTCACAGTTTACAAGATCCGTGGCAGTGGTTCATTTTGTGTTGTGTTTAAACCCCCGACCGATCAAATGAGTTTTCAAGTTTGACATGTTGCCAGAAACATACCCGATCACTACCGAACACCGTCGGCACACTGCTTTTGTCTTATCCACTTAACTTCGTCCATTGTTGTATTTCACTGGGAAACCGAAGTGTTCCCAAACAGGGAAACCCAAACTTCTTGTTTGCATTGGTCATTTGATATCAGCTAGTCGATGTCACTGCAAGAGTCGACTAATTGATTAGTCGACTAATCATGCCCATCCCTAGCTCATATGATTATGATGACATTATGATTTTGGGCTAAAGCTGCAGGCATGATGCACGGTCAGAAGTACCTTATGAACGTTCGGGAATTGCAACTTTTATCTTACTTTAACCTCGGATAATTTAAGATTTTTTTTCTCGTAAATGTACAACTTTTTTCTCTGACTATAAAACAGTGGCCCTAATATGCCATTGTATCTCTGCTATATATATACACATGTTTTTTATTGTTGTTTTTCATTCTTCATTCTCTCCTTTCACAGAGTTTGTACGGATGATGTCTCGCTAGGACAGAACGATTGGTCATGAAATCACAGGCACTGAATATGAATGTTTGATCCTCAGAACAGCGGAACAGCTGAATGACACTGGATTCAAAGAAAATTCCCTGAACTTTCTGCAGTCGGGAATCGCCTCAAACATTCTGCCAAAAAGTGTTCTTCCTGAAAACGTCTTCAGTTCAACTGAAGCAAACTTTGCTGTAGCCATGGCAGATGATTGTCAAACATTATTATTTATGCACTTTAAATAATAATTTAATATACGTGTGGACTGCTTTTGTTTAGTCTGTGTCTACATGGCGATATGATGTGTCTCTTAGAACGCTGTCTACTTGTATGTAAAGCAAATTCACGAGGCAGGTGTAGATATTTATAGAAATGTACTAGAGTGCAGTTCTGCGTCTAAAAGTTGTTTTCTACTAGCGTCCGGTCACGATAACTGTTGGAGTATTATTGGTATGTTCTCCACATTGTGTGACATCGGCACTCCACCAGAGAACTCAAAATGGCAGCGTCATACCTATAGTGCTACTACTGTGTCATTCTGTGTAAACTGTCACTGTGCTGAAATAGTCTGATGGAAGCATCTCTACCCAGACCTCTGACGTTAAAGGAGGAACTCCGATCCAATCGACATATGCAATTCGCAGAGCTAGGGTCAAAGAACGACTGCACAACTTGATTTTAGAACCATAGTAGCCCGGGACACTATCCTCTGCATTAATCTTACAGCATCTCACTCTCTTGTAATCTCATACAAAGACTTTACATACGCGCACGGTAGAAGTAAATATGAAAATAATGCATAGCAACAGTAATTTGTTTCCCTTGGGACTGTACCGTGCCTCCATATTGTTTCAGAGTGTCAGTATCCGTATGCAAATGAACTGACGCCCTCCATTTCTGCCATGGGATAGAAGGAGATGCATAGTTCAAAGTTCAAAGTGTTTTATTAGTCAAATATAGTCGAATAGTAATGCATTTATTGCGCCGTTCCGTTAAAATAAATAGGAAACACACACGCGCATTTTGTTTCCGAGTAAATCTTTACGTAAAACTTTAGTTGTTCACCTCGGATTGTCTCCTACTCAGCGCAGGCTATTTATGTTGTGCTTCTACTTCTGACTGCACCTTTAGGGAAAGATGCTCCGCTCAAGGAATTGCATATGCAAATTGAATCAAGAGTAGATGTGACTATGTTGTGTCTGTTTTTGATGTCGACGCGATTGTCGTCGTGGTCACGTTCCACAAATCTGTGTCGTCTTAACAGTTTATATGCATGCCAAAGAGAGAGATTTGTCAAATACAGTATGCACATTTGCTTTGTGTCTTATGAAGTGAAAAGCAAACCTTTGCCAAGTTAACGTTAGGGTAATAAATAATGTTTACACTGGAGCCCGATTATCTGATATTGTTTGTATGAGGGGGGGGGGGTCACATGGGAAAATGCCTCTAACGGTCAAATTGCACTGTGGTAACGGTAACTATGGTAACGGTACCAATGTAGTCGATATAATTATCATTGTGTACAACAGCCACATTAATAGGCGACACACATGGGCTATAATATGTTATTTATCTAATAGACCACTGGCTCACTTCCTTTCAGACACAGAACTTCCGGATCTTATTTTTAATCAATTTCACTGGAGCTGATCCACTCTCTCTGGGACATTATGGCTCAAAGAAAAAGATCCTCTCGCACAAATAACCGTTAATGTGCGATTCGCTGCGTTTGCCTTCATACGCCATCGGAACCGCTTTTCCGTGCGTGTGCATACATACAAGCACCGTTAGGAGCCGAGCCCACGTCAGTATTACACCGGGAGCGGAGCGCGTCCAATCTGCGCTGTGGGGGTAACGCTGTTACCACGGCAACGCCGTTTTTTAATTTATTTATTTCTGTCGTCAAACCCACAGTGCACCGCGTGCGCGCTGCGTTGGACCCTCCTGATTGGATAATATTTCGACCATACCAACTTTTCAGGGAGGGGTGGGGGGGACGGCGTTTCTTAAAGGCCAAATCTACTTCTTTTCAAAACTAATTTAACCAATATATGGAAGCACTATAGTATACTTAAAAAATGTTTTATCGCGACCACTGTTATTGTGACTGTTGGTTTACAAGACCGCGTTATCTAAAGACAAACGCCTTATTTACAAGCTTTATGTAACGGCGTGCAGTGCAACTCGGAGGAGCGGGGTAAAAGACACCCCTATAATTCCTGAAGTGGTACCGTCTAACGTGCCCTTCTTCCGCACGTTGACAGCTGGGTGAATATTGCCTGAGCTCTCAACCGAACTCGCCGATATGGACGTGTACCCCGCCTCCTTCGCAATATTATGCTAATTAAGTAAATTGGGAGATTTTTTCACTCTCCCCGGACAAGTTATGTACGAGTGTTGAGCGGGCGAAGCTTTGGGGCTTTCTTCCGGTTTGTGTCGAGAAACAAAAAAGAGCCGAAGCTTCGGGGCATTGAAAACGCAGAGCACAGCGACATCTGGTGGTTTGCGGGAGTCACAGCGGCCACGTAATCTGGACGCCTCAGACGGGAATTGTGATACAACGGCCCCGTTAGTTTCAGTTACAGTTTCATCTGAGCTCAGTGTTCACTCACCAGCGTTCTGTGATGCGCGGTGATAGTATATATTTCAAATGGGTATGGGATAGCGCCAAAACTTCAAACCAGGCACACCTCTTCCGGTGGTTCGTTCGCGTTCAGGGGTTATGACGTCATCAGTCAAACGTCCCATCATTATTATCGTCATAATTCCCTCTCGGGTCCAAAGAAACTTTTCTGAAAACGCTGCCACGGTGTGTCTTTAAGCAGAACATGCGTGTGACTTCGTGAAAGGCGCGTTAATTAGCAAAAGCACTGATTCGGGCAATATTTTTTCTTAAAATATGTGTGTACTAAAAATAAAAAACAAAGTCTATCGAGTTCAATCATATATTTAATAATAATAATTTGGATTTTTCTGATTGAATCAAGTTCTCAACCGTAAAAATCGGCATGGGGCGGAACGGGCGCTGAAACGCAGGGATTTGATTGGCTGAAAATCCTGTCACTCATCGTGAGCAGCAGCCAGCACGTTTGGCAGCCCCGCCCCGCCTCCTGCACACGGGCCGCCGCTGCAGCTAGCAGCAAATGTCGGTTCAATGCACATTGAATGAAAGTCAACGTCAGTTTGGGGAAGAGAGGGACACGCAGCGCACACCGAGCCGCCCCGGAGTCGAGGCTAGTCGGGTCCGGCTCAGGAGACACCGTGACACACCGCAGGAGACAGGTTGGGTCGAGTCTCGGAGGAGCAAGGTAAGGTTTGCCGTGCGCTCCACTAGCATGTTGGCAGCTGATATCACGTTACACCCCGGCAGCCGCCTCGAG
>OMKR01045129.1:0-14682 GCA_900302355.1 Cyttopsis rosea | reverse complement strand
GGCCCCCCCCCCCCCTACCAATGGGGGCTGAAAAGCAAATTGTCGATTTTCCTAACTTCTGATTGATTATCACAATGATTGGGCGATCCCATTTCACACATTTCATATTTTAATGAAACATATGATAAGAATAAGTACAGGTCATGGCCTCCACTTGGTTCTTTTTTTTTCACAGGATGAATCCCAAAGCCTACCTTGTGTTGGCTCTCTCTCCTGTAACTGTGCTTCTCTGGCAGCTGGGAACACGGTGCAAGATGGAAACTCTGCCAACAAGCTGCTGGCTTTTACTGCGTCTGAGTCTGGGGTGAACGCCTTGGAATTCGCCCCAAAGAGGCTCACCCACCCCGATCGGAGCAAACTGCGGTGTGTCGCCATGACGATGCAGCCCGAACCTCAACAAAGTGACTCAAATGCAACATAAACTACGCTTCTCTCATGACAGCTCACAACTAACTAACTCTGTACACTCAGCGCTTCGAGTGGTAGTGGTGCTGCTCAGCACTGCGCCTTTACTCGATAATTCCAAAAAGACCCAAAAAGTTAAATCCACGAAACTAAGTAAAAAGTAAAACTATCTGCATTTCAGATAAGAGACTATTTTTTAACGACTTCATATCGTCGTTTTATCCGTTTAATTCGGTCTTTGTTTTGCTGCAAAGCACGTTGGGTTTTCCATGAGAATGAAATGGGCTAAAAATTAAAGCCGCACTTACTTACTTCATTAATTTAGAAAAGTGTAGAATAGACAATAGAATAGAATAAAGTAGAATAAAAGAGTAGAATCGAGTAGGGTGAAGTAGAATAAAGTATACTCCAATCGACTCTATTCTAGATTAGAATACAGTAGGTTTACATAGAATAGAATACATTATAATAGAGCAAAATAGAATAGAGTCTAAAGCAGTAGAATAAAGTAGAACAGAATCGGAAAAAAGTAGAATACAGTAAAAATGACGGAGTGGAGCGCGACGTGAGCTTTACTTCAGAGCTAAGGGGGGAAGACCTTCACCCAGAATCGGACACGCCCAAGTATTTACCGTATCCGTGGCAACAGCTTTGGCGCAATCTCCCGGGGATCCTCCTCCAGACCAACATTCTGAAACAATCCGACCAGGACCAGGACCAGGACCAGGACCGGGACCGGGACCAGGACCGGGACGCGCTCACCCGCCACCCCCCGCCCCCATCAACGCGCTTCTCGCCGCGTCTCTTGTCGGAGCAGCTGCTTCAGACCTTGTGATGGATCACAGCGCGACGCGGCTCTTGTGCTTCTTCTTCTGGGTCGCGAGTGGCGCAGCAGGTTGGTGGTCACTTCGTGTTTTCCTGTGGGATCGTCGATTGTTGATTCATGGCCATTATACCATCTTCAGGTTGTTCGGCACCTGAGAAGTCCTGAGAAGTCCTGAGAGGTCCTGAGAAGTCCTCAAGTTCATGCTGAATACTTACCAGACTTACCCTTACTTAGCAGGGTTTAAGTTAAATGTTAAACCACATGGCAGTTTATTATAGAAACAGATCAATTATCTGTGTGATTATCTTTATATAATTATCTTTATCTTTTCTTTATCTTTCTTTATTTTCTTTGTAAATATAAAATCGAATGAAGATCCGGGACAGATTGAGCGTTTGATGTTCCTCTAATGTGCTCTTTAATCTTGTGCTTTGTGACGTATCATGATACATATTTGGTTTATTTACTTTTTTTTCCCCTCTCTAACCCCCTTTTTGTCATTTATTTTGTGTCTAGGTTAGTTTTTGTGAGTCTTTATTTTGCTGTACCACCTCCTTATAAATAAAATATTTTTTAATATATTTTTAAAACTACTTTTTCCACAAAAAAAAGAAGAAAAAAAAAATATATATACTCCACCTCACTAATGATGGTGGATGATTTGGCCTGTATAATATAATACAGTGTGTACACCTTTTTTTGGTTGGTGGGGGGAAGGTCCATGCTGCATTTTAAAGGTGCAGTGTGTAGAATTTAGTGGCATCTAGTGGAACGGACTTGGCAGAATGGAATATAATATTCATAAGTATGTTTTAATTCGTTTATAACCCCATGAAAATTAGAATCGTTGCGTTTTCGGTACCTTAGAATGAGCCGTTTAGATCTACATAAGGAGCGACGGGTCCTCTTCCACGGAGGCTGCCATGTGGCACCGCCATGTTTTTACAGTAGCGGACAAACCAAACACTGGCTCTAGAGACGGCCTTTCACGGTTTTCGCGAGTTTCGCGGCCACCGTAGCTTCTCCTACACGCATTGGTTGCATTCTGCAACCTCACCTCTAGATGCCGCTAGATTCTACGCACTTCAGCTTTAAGATATGCCTGATCCTTTCTGTGGAATGAGGATGTAATTTTTGCCTCAGCTGACTGTCCCAAACTTCAGGGGGGAAAGAACATGGTCCTCACCAACAGCGCACTTTTGAAGAATGGATTTCCGGAGGGAACGGAAGTGGCGTTTGAGTGTGCCACTGGATACGAGATTGAAAGTGGGTCTGGTACCATGACCTGCACTGGTGGCAACTGGACAGATCTAGACCTTCACTGCAAAAGTACGTTTTGTCCACTTTAGTTAATATCCGATCCAATCAGCATCATCATGCTTTATGTATCTTTTCTGATCTTCACACCTGTCCACATACAACCGCCCTGTTGAGTTCATCTCTCACTAACTAAAGTGAGAGCCGTGAGAGTTAAGTTGCCGCTCACACTAAGTTCACCTTGTGCAGAAACCCGAAATTTACCGTTCAAGCCTTAAAAAAAAACTTTTAATCAACGTTTCGAGAATGGGAAGCTCAAAACATAGTCGGACAGAGACAGTCTTAGAAAGTCTTTACATGTTATACATCCACACTAAGTTAAGAGACTAGAAACAGGAAGTTAAGTCGCTTCTTACTGGCGACCCGGTGCCGACCCGGTGCCAGCGTTATGCTCTGGATGTCCCACGGCAATTGCAAGAAGCAGTGTTAGATAAAATGTGATATTACTGTTATTCAAAACACGTTTTCTGTTTTCGAAAAGGAGATTTGCCATTTTTTTAACGCTTAAACATTTGCCCCATTGGGCGGCATTTAAGCGCCGTGAGAAGCTGCAGCCAAGTGGTACGTTTCTAGTAAAGTGTTCGGGTTGTGCTATGACCAGTTATAAATGATGGGAAACAACATTTCATGAAGCTCATGGAGATTGTCGTGTATGACGCTTCTCAAACACTCGAGTCTCATCTAGTTCATTCTGTTTCTGCTTTAAAGAGAAAGACTGTGGTCCGCCCACTGCGCTGCCCAACATGTTATTTGAGTTCGGATCTGCCGGCACTCTGTTTGGCGCAACAGTAAAAGTCCTCTGTGATGTCGGGTGAGTAAGAAAGTTAAATCACCACACACACACACACACACACACACACAGAGTGTATCCTCCTGTGTTGCAAATCACCGGTGTATTCAGCCATGATTCATGAAAAGTGACATCATCATGACGTCAACACTCAAGCAGCTCCATTACGATTCCAAGGGAGGCACAGAAATCGAAAACTATAAATAAAATTTTTTTAAACAGAGTTCACTTTTATTTTGCAATAGAGCCTTGGGTCTGTAAAAAAAATAGAAGTAAAATTTGCAAAGCATGTTTTGCAGACGATGCTGCTTCCACAATATTTTGTTTTGCTAAACAAACCAAAGAATCGTTTGAGGAAATCATTACGTCGTAGAAGGTGTGGAGAAGGAGAAAAACCACAGATCAAAATGTCTCAGAGTCACGTACTGTACATTCAAATTAGAATTTTGTTTTATTTGCTGCATATCTCGGCGAGCTTTGTTTCCTAATGCGCTCGGGAAAGCACTTGCTGCGTGTAGAAGATTTACAACTGCCCACCAAATGAGCTCTCGTGGCGGCCTCCCTGAGTCCATGGAATCCTGGGTGGATGCCTTCTCCTCTTAGTTCAGACTGACTTTTTTATTTCAACTGGAAAGAAGGTTCCTGTCTGTTCATGGAAAAGTTGCATTGTGTACGTTTGGATCACATTACATTCCCTGCCTGCGCTTGCATTGCACCATCGTTTCATCAGTGCAGTAGGAAATTATGAAATTAAAAAGGCAATTCTACTCAAATTAAACACACATGTACTTCCCTCTCTCCTAAGGTACAAACTGAGCGGATCATCCTTCAAACAGTGCTACGCTACAGGATGGATTGGGAGAGCAAAATGCCACGGTACATTTTTATATAAGAGTTATAAGAGTTTTTATAACAAATTTCAATATTGATTCAGATCATTCACTTTTGGGTTTGGACTCTTGGACTATTTAAAAAGTTCTTGGACTGTTTAATATGTTCTCACTGAAGGCAAGAATTATAGGTGCTTTACAAGTAAACAATACTCTTGGTCGTCTTTGATTATTACTAGTACTTTTCTTTTATTAGTATTTAGTACTTTTTGCTCAAACTTGAGTAAACTGGTAGTGCTTCTTCTATTAAAGGTACAATATGTAACATTTCCGCATTAAAATGCGACTAGACCTATGTTTATATTTTGTTGAGTTGTGTACTTACATGATCCCACGCTACTGCTGACGTCTTCAGACTCACATCTTGTTTTGTTATTGTTTCGATTGAGAGAGCCCTAGCGGCAGGAATTACATATTGTACCTTTAAAGTTCACATTTTCAATAGTCTATCTAAGTGCTGAAGCAATAGTTTGGAGACAGTGAAACAACCAAAGTACCATCGCAACTCAAGGCCATCAACCAAAACAGGAGCTCCCGTTGCTTTGCATTTGCTGAGAAGCTCCTCTGGCGCAGGCAGCAATGGAAGGCGTCTGATCTTTGGACTTTATTCAGTCTCTGTTTGGAGTAAATTACAAAGGACTTGGTGTTCAGAATGATTAAGGGCTGTGAGCAATGTCATGGTCTTTAAGTGATATCATATTGTAATGATGAGGCGTACTGTAGCTTGTGAAGTTAGTTCTGTCAGACAACTTGACGGCGCCACGCGCTTCCACGCCCTTATTTGGCCGTCCTATTTATAAATAAAGATCGATCCTCTTAAAGTAAATCTAAGAGTTGTGTATCAGAAACCTTACTTTTGTGGACTAAATTAATAATCAGGACGGGTGATGACTAAAAGAGAAGTATATTTCGAATATTGTCCTGGATTTTAGGTTTGATATGTTATATATTACCCTCAAGTTTGATGGCCCTCAACTGGATTATTGACCATTAGATGTAGAAGTTTTGTGTGTGTTTTGTGTGTAAAAGAACGTGTCTTTTATCTTCCTTTGTCTAGTCGTCACCTGTCCCATGCCGGGTGTCGTCAGCAACGGCAGACACACGTGGGAAAAGGCGGTGCAGCCGACGTTCGGAGAAATCGTGCACTACGTCTGTGATGATGGATACACTCTCCATGGCAATGGGTCCATCGAATGCCGTGAAAATAGTAAATACAGTTCACCGCCGCCCGAGTGCAAAGGTGAGGCCTCTAACTAAAATACCTGAGTTTTCCTTTAAATGCCATTTCGTATTTTAACATGAGACGAAACTCCATATTATAGCTTTTTAGAAACACAAGATGGGATGCTTTCTCCAAATATATATATTAAAAAAATTGATAGATAGTCCGAGCCATTAAACTCATGCAATAGAGCTAAGAGTGTAATGTGTCTCTGATTAAACCTTGTTGAAGGTTTTAATTGCATTGAGTATGCCATGTAACCCATGAATTATTCTGCATGCATTCCATTATTCAATCAAGTATATGCATGTGTAATGCTGAAATGGGTTTACTTATCCATTAATATGGTACCGTCCAAATTAAATGGAACCATCAATACAACTCGCACGCGCAAAACCCCACCGACGCAAAGGAACTGAATGAGCGGTCTGCTTCTAGGTGGCACAAATGCTTTCACGACACAGGAGAGTTTTACTCTGAGGGAGACTTTCGCTAAAACCACCGTGCATGGTGCGACATCAGCGCCTTTGACGCCAGCACAAGGTACGCAGCGCTCGCCGCCACGTTCAGGGTTTCGCATTCATGATAAGACATGGCTTGTGAATGCTGCACAACGGCTCACGGACTCGGAAAGTGTTAAGCATGACTCCTCTCGTAGGTGCTAAAGACATTCTGACAACAGAGGACACAAATACAGCCACGTCAGGAGCTACGACCCCCTCATCTCACACCACCGGTACGGTATAGAAAGAGTCCACACACAACCATTCAAAACTGCATGCATGCGCAGAAACAACAAGGAAATGCTATGTTCTTTGTATAAGAACGCTTTATAAAGACTCTTGGACTTGGACTCTTGTTAATGTTTTCAATGCTATTTCCAATGCAAATACGTGTCCATGAATAATCAATTTGGTCGGCCGGTGTTTAGATCCGCTCGGAACAAATTGCGTGAAATCCTGTTGTCATTTCAAACGCAGGTGCCGGCGAAGAAAAAAAACAAAAAACAAAAAAAAGGGGGAAAGATCTGAAAAGATCCAGCTGCTGCAAATTCAACACGCTCACCCGTAAAAATCCTCCTAATTTCCACCATTAACTCAGCCTCTTAATCTATGTGTTATTAAAACGGTGAATTTTATTAATTACACACAAATGGTTGTAATTTTCAGTGGTCCTTGGAGCCTAAACGACCTTTCATGTGATTAGCGTTTGATTGAAACGATGGGAAGGAGGGGTTTGAGCAGAAAAAGATTTTTGAGGGAGCCCGTTAATTACTAAATAGGTGCTTTTGCAGTCTCAGCTGGTGAGCACTAGATGTCATTTGGGCTGCCAACCCTGACGTCTAATTCCTGTCGAAGTCGGATCTGATGAAGCCGAGCGTCGACCATTTCTGCCCGAATTGAATTGGATCTAACGTTTCTATCGTTGTCTAAATTCCCAAAAGAAATAACATGAACAACATGGATATTAATTCTTAAACGTCGATGGAAATACATAAGAATTACCACTATACAGCCCGTCTAAGCCGCCTACTAAACTTTCACTTTTGAACAAAACTTATTTTTTTTGGACCTATAGACAAATTTTTAATTAAAATAAAAAAGGTTCAGTCTGTAATTGTATGGAGCCCCTAAAGGGACATGAGCAAAAAAATTAGTGGGGACATGAGAATTTATTTTTAATTAAATTATTAAATTAAATTAAATCTCGTGCGTACCAGATAGTATCTCATGTGCATGAGAAACTTAGATTCTTTTTTTTTTAAATAGTAATTATCATGTCCCTTTAGGGGCTCCGTATAATTGGCATGTTTAAGTCATGTGCTATGTTATAGAATGGCCATTTCCAGTGTAAGAAGTGCTGTTTTTGTCGTCCAAATTGAAAATTTGTATGTAAATGTGTAAACATGGCCCTAATATAATAATTTTGTATTTACAGCGAAACCCAGAGAAATCGAAGCCAACGAGGACTCTGGTGAGTTACAAATCCCGGTAGTTTAAAATGAGACTCACGTAAAGTCATTACTCATGTTATGCATTTAACACTGATGTTTCTTCCAGGAAATACAGCTGTTATAGCAAGTGTGATAGGCACTGTAATAGGTAACTTTTCTTTTTTTTCTGCTTTATTCTATTGACAAAATATGCATGAAATTTAGACAGATGTTGATAAATTTTTCCCCCCGTGCAGTTGTGCTTATCCTGCTGGCCATTTTATGCCGATTTCTGAAGAAGAGGAAAGGGTAAGAGAGAGTTGTCTTAAAAATGTTCTTTTGCACAGATTTTTTACCCCTTTTCTTTTTCTTTCACCAAAGTCTGTCTGCACTCACAGCTCTGTCTATCTTCCATACGTGTATATGTACTAAATAGAGATTAATATCATCACATCGGCTAACAAACCCACTATATTGTTAATTACTATATGTCATTTCAATGTTATTAATTTCAACATTACCAACATTAACAACATACTGGGAGAGCTTTTTTGGCAAGCACCACTTCTGCGGATTAATTTCTGAACGCTTGAAGGAAATGGAAGGTCAGGAGGAAATCCTTACCGCTCAAAAATGAAAACAAGCATCAGAAAAAGTCCCACGGGACCAAAGGCAGCCGGGATCACTTAGTTTGTCAGGTACAATAAATGTGCTGGGGTTTGCGAGTAATTTGTTGGTGGCGCAGAAATATAATTGACAACTTACACGATCTACATGAAAACAGTTGGAGAAGCAAATATCAACTGACAGTTACTGAAACAATTCCATTTGCAGATGTGACATCCTTTGGGGGTGTGATCATTGGTGTCATCCTTTGAAAGAAGCCTTGACAACAAAGTAAAACTCGCCACGTGGAGTTTATGCAGTGTGTCTATCTGAACAAACTTCATGTAATCAGAGACTTATACATCTTCCGACGTTAAAGGATAGGTTTTCTGTTTTTCAACCCAAACCTTATTTAAATGTTGGTTCCCATAATTTATGACAGAGCACAACCTCGCGGAGACTGAACGCTTTACTGTTGAGAAACGTACCGCTCCGCTGCAGCTTCTCGCTGTGCTTGAATGCAGTTCAATGGGGCAAACGTTTAAAATCTTCGAAAATGGGAAAATACTCAGGTTTTACGGGGTTTTCTTGGCTCTTTTAGACTCCCGCGAATCCAGCTCGTTTGGCTATATCCGCGGTAACGTAAGAGACTAGAAACAGGAAGTTGCGTCGCTTCCTACTGGCACCCTGCTGTAGCCGACATTACCATCTGGATGTACTGTGCGGCAAGTGCAAAAAGTAGTTGTAAATAAAATGTGATGTTTCTGTTATTCAAAACATGTAAAAGAATGCACTAAGACACATGGGACTATAATGTGAGTTTTCCATTCTCGAAAAGGAGATTTAAGGGTTTTTTTTTTACTTAAAACGTTTGCCCCACTGGACTGCATTGAAGCACAGTGAGAAACTGCAGAGTGCTAAGTTTCTCAGCAGTAAAGTGTTCTATGAGGTTGTGCTATGAACAGTTATAAATGATGGGAACCAATATTTGGGTTGAAAAATAGAGAATCTGTCTTTAAAATCATAAATGACAGCAAAACTAACTGCTTATTATGCTACCATGCTGAAATCTACTCAACAAAACAAGCAACAAATGGCATGCATTGACCTATTGTAATACTTAAATGTATATATTAACAGCCAGATATATACACAGAAATACACCAATTCTGACACAAATCCATTATTTAATGACTTAGCTCTTACGACACCGGAGAAGACCTGAAGCCGGAGTTATTACAATTCCAAAATCTTTAGATTGAATGCCTCCTTAAGGTATCTGGATTTTTTCTTCTGTATTTTATAAATGACCCGTACCTAGGGCTGGGCGATGGGAAAGATTCACGACAATCACAGGAAATTTTACATGATATCAGGATATAAAAACATCTGTCCAACTGAGGCTCACCACACATATGCAGAGCAGTGGGTCTCAACTGGTCTGAGCTCAGGATCCTACATCTGTCTTTAGTCAGGAGGTCACAACCCAAACATAAATTGAGATTTGAAACCTAAATTATTTCACAAAATAAATTGTGCATTAATCAGAATAGTGCAGTTACACATGACAGTGTTTCAAAATAAAAGCACAGAATTGGCAATTCAATACACTTTGATATATATTAAAGTTGGTCATAAAATAATAATACTAATATATATTTTTTAATTTTATATATTTTATATTTTTATATTTATTTATTTATTTATTTATTTATTTATTTATTTATTTATTTATTTTATTTATTTATTTTATTTTTTATTATTTATTTTATTTTTATTCTATTTTTTATTTTTTGCCCCATTTTGGATCAGAACCCACCAGTTGAGAACCAACTGTATAGAATGAGAATGACTGAGAACTCTCGGTATGGAAATAAATATTTCAAATAAATATTTCGGTCCTCATCGAAGATATTCTGATACAATTCTGTATCACACGATATGAAGGCACCTTTATCACACAATGATACAATTCGACTAAAGAACATATATTTATTGCCCAGCCCTACGTCACCTTTAAGAATACTCTCCTTTGTTCTTTTTTTTATGGTGCATATTTCATGGTACCATGTATTTACTTTAGACTGAACACACTTCCTCCATTTCCTAAACCGTTCTCTCTTTTATTCCCCTCAACCCCAGCTCTCTGAACGGGACTGTTGATATCTACTAGCGAGCATCTGTGACCTTGTGGGGAAATGTCAACGTTCAAACTGGCTTGTTAACGGGTAGAAAATGACCCTCACTTTAATCATGTTGCACTGCGTTACATAACTGTAAATTATGGATGTAGTAAAAATTACCTTTTTTCTATTTAAATTTTTATGCCACTTCAATGTAAATATTTATTCACAGTATAGTATTTTATATTTTGTATTTATGCTGCAAACTGGAATAAAAATTATGAATAAAGACAAAATGAAAATACCTTCATTGATTTTCTTTTCTTTTTTTTATATTTTCACGACTCACAGCGTAGAGTAACACTGTTACAACAATGGTACTTTAGAAAAAATGCAACAATGAAAAATCGAATCGGGGGAGTAAACTGCGCTTTATTCAAACGGCGGCTGATAACAACAACAGCATGATGACATCAACGGGATTCTTTGCACTTCAGTCTCCAAATCTCATTGTCTTTTGTTATTGGTGACTTGTTTTTGTTATTCTGTGGGACATGGGACATCTACATATAGGACAGTTGACATATATCGTGAGAATTGAACAGTGAAGACCAACCCATCACCAGCAATCCAGCCCTGAAAGGGAAACTCCTTAAAGTGTTTTGTAAGCCAACCCAGATTTTTCGGTCATTGGGAGTCGACTTGAGTCATTGGCATCAGATTCCGTATTGAGTTACTTCATAGCTACGAGGTTGATTCTCAAACTATCACACGCGTTCATTGGACACCTATGGACAATTCGCCGAGCCCCGATGTGGATGTGGAGGTCTGAGGAGAGCACGTAGACGTTCCTACAGACAAACAGCTTGAACGCGTGGCTACAGTACATATTGAAATATTGTTCAATACTTGACAAAATATAATTATTATGGTCTGATTATTATGGTCGTGCAGAGAGGCAAGTACTCCCTAAACTCAATGGGGACATTCACCGCCTGTGGTTGCCAGGAAGAACCGAGCCGTTATCTTGGCACGGGTGTGGAATTGTGAACAGAAAAGCCCTGGAATTAAAAAGTGCTTACACTGTTCCATTGTGCCCTGAACTGCTGCCACGCCAGAAAGTTGAACCGCGTCTTTTGTGATCACGAGACCATTGAGAAGGCTCCTTGTTTCCCCTCAGATGAGAATGACTGAACAGGTCAAAGCGGACAGAAGCTCATGCTGGAGAGTTACTGGAAAGTTTATACGACCGGTAGATTTTACAACAGAGATGCATTATCGCGGCGCTCCCCAACATTCGTGATTTGGTCTCATGGAGAGTCAATTAAAACAAGTGAGGACTTTGTTCAGTGTCTTGCTCAAAATTACTCATCTGCTCACATTGACGGATGATATGTCGACAGACACTGACACTGTAGAATAACCAAAACAGGAAACTTTACACAGTCATGTTCTGCTAATATAGATATTTAGCCACTGACACACACGTCTCCATATCCAGTCCTTGAGAGAACATGATGCAGCTCAGCGAACAGAGAGACATTCTGGTTTCCTATTATTAAACAATCTATCATTTGGCTTTAATTGCCATCTCGGGCTCTCTGTCATCGCCGGGTAAAACAGCCATGTGTCGGATGTGAAAGAAGCGCAGGAAGTGGTCAACTTTGAGCCATGGCAGGAAATAGATTGGATGTCCTCCCTTTTTTCCCAGTTATTTCACTCTTCAGAGCTGACCCCCGCTTCTCCCACTCTTCCTATTGCGCAAATTCAAATGGATATGATGGACATGGGGAAGTATCTTGGGAATTGCACTGACACCCTGTTTTTCACTGCCAATAACAACCCTGAGGCCTAAAACTTTTTTATTGGTATTGGCCAAAACCAAGCACCAATCCACCCAAAATATTTTTTTTACCTACAGTGTAAACCCTATTTTTTGATCATTGGCAGCCCTAGTGATTGGAAAAAAATAGAATTCGCTTCAATAGATTTGATTCTCGATGTCAGATTCAGCGTTATCTGATGATACTCAGAATCGCCATCAGCGCATCCCTCTCCAGAAGGTTGTTTATCGAGCAAATATGTTAAAGAAGTGTTTTGTCGGAGCAGAATATAACGACAAATAATCTGCCGGTTCATCTAAAACAAGACAACATTTGTTTCGGTATCCGCAGCACCCTTCTAGGAACCTCCGACCGTACTCCCGGTACTCGCGGCGCAGATGATAAACTAAAGTAATTACATTGCACTATTTTGTGTGGGCTGCATGTTAACCATTCCTCTTCAAGATGTGCTGGAGTGCAAGACCGTCACACTAAACAGAGACTGGACATAATGGTTCCCACGGGCCCCTCGGCACGGGGCCAGACACTTACGATGTTTGGTCACAAGAGACATCATTGCGACATCAATGTTACCATGAACCCGAAGCGAATGTATACAATGTTCTGAAAGGGGGGAGACGGAGAAAGCACCAGAGTGTCCGCACGGGAGAGGGTGAGGCTCTAACTGCTACGAGGAAAGATCATTCATATGAATTTGAAATTTTTCTCTGAGTCAAAGGTGTGTGTATTCAACGCCCAACCCTGAAACCATCATTGTTGCAATACAATAATGATGAGATGAGTCTGATGATGTTAGTGATCAGACAGGTTGAGACTGCGCAGGCAACGCCCAGATGAATGTGGAGTTGTGTGTTGTTGTTTTTTTGTACAGGGTCTCATATCATAGACAAATTTACATTAGCAGCGGCTCTTTAAATTCCACTGTGAGTTCCCCCCGAGCGGTGATTCCGACCGAGTAAACATGTGAGAGGTCCTTTACCATCTGCCGGGCTCTGGCGTGGAGGCCTGCATGTAAAGGAACATTTAACTCTAACCACATGACAGCATGGCCAGGGCGGAGCAGGGCAGGCGGAAAAGAAAAAAGAATTACTTTGCACGATGAGCACACTTCTCTCTCGACTTCTGAGTCACCGCGATCGGAATGGAAATGTATAATGAAAAGACATGTTCCCGTTTGCTGTTGACATAGCAACACACTCCCATTTAACTAAGGCTTTCCTCTACGGGTTGCCAGATTGGTTGTTTTCCAAAGATCCTCACTCAATATAAAAGAGATCATAGTAAATGGGGATAAAAGCCTGTAATATAAAATTATACTACTTTGAAGCCACATGTAATTCCATTTGCATGGTGGAATATTAACATTTAATTACCATTACCATTCCCATTATTATTATGATTATTATTGTTTTTGGGGAACGCTCAAACGAAACCGTCAACATAACAACACTGCAAAAGTGCCCTCTAGGTGCCCTACTGTAGAGGAAATGGTGTAAAGTGCCCTCTACTTGTAGGTTGCCCTTAGGTTCGAGAAAACATTATAAAGTGCCATCTAGAGTGCCCATACGTTAGAGAAAACATTATCCGGGACTTTGGTTCAATGCCAAGTGAGTTTTTAAAAGGCGGCACCCCCGGGGCGCGTTTAAAAGCGCCCCGGCGTGAAGGCGAAACGGTGGCATGATGGTTCCGACGCAGCCTTCCAGAGTGTTGTAATCGTGGACCCAGAATGTCGAGAGGGCTCCCGGTTCGACACCCTCTATGGCCGGGCAGCCAGATCGCAGTTGCAAATCCCGCTGCGCTGCGGTGCGTCTGGTGGGCGACTTGGTCCACCCCACCCCAGCGCCATGGCAACCATGACGCGAGAGGGTTTTCTGAGAGAAAGCTACGTGCAGCTTTGAATTGTCTCACAGTTGCTTTGTCTTGGCTGTTACTCTACGGCAGCTGCGGCATAGTTGCCATCTTCAGATGACCTGTTATCGTTGATTTCATACACATCATGTATTATCTTTGTGACACAGAGCTTGACAATTTGTAGTGTTGTTCCTAAATTCGTTCGGCGGCACGGTGGCTCAGTGGTTAACACTGTTGCCTCACAGCAAGAAGGTCCTGGGTTCGATTCCCACCTGGGGCACTGTTGGCACCGTGCTCCGGTGGGTTATCGCCCAATCAGGGGCCTTTCTGTGTGGAGTTTGCACGTTCTCCCCGTGTTCGCATGGGTCTCCTCCAACATAAGGACCCCGACTAAAAACGTGCAGAACACTTCCTGTCCTGTCCCTGACCACGGCATGGACCCACCACCTGGAACTGGTCCCCGGGCGCCAACAAAGTGAGGGCTGCCCACTGCTCCTGGCTGCCCCTGGAGGAAGGACGGCCAGGATGGGATAAATGCAGAGACTGTATCTCATCGTTCGCCGCTCCTGCATGTGTGTGTGTGTCACCCTCCGCATGTGTGTGGTATAATGTGTGATTATTAAATCATTCTTCTACATGTTAAAACATCAAACACAGATTATACAGATTAGTACCCCACTCTAAATTAACATTCATGCATTCTCCATTTCCCCCCTTTGACAATGTCATGTTATATTAAACGACCACTAAATAATCAACATCATATCACAATAACTGTTGTGACTGTAATAGGAGCCAACATTTAAAACGGATATCTTTCCGTCAGTGTGCCCTCTATCTCCACTTCTTCGTCGTCACTGTCGTCAACGTCAGTC
>OMKR01045128.1:0-10762 GCA_900302355.1 Cyttopsis rosea | reverse complement strand
ATTAGTCTGGACTCTCAGTTGATTTTCGATTTCCAAGGGGCGTTATCAACGGGCGCAGACCAAAATGTCGCTGGACGCAATTAGAAGAATGAAGAAGAATCATTTATTAATCATACATTTACCACGCGCATGCGGAGGGTGACACACACACACACACACACACACACACACACACACACACACACACGCACACATGCAGGGAGTGGCGAACGATGAGATTTGGTCTCTGCATTTATCCCATCCTGGCCACCCTTCCTCCAGGGGCAGCCAGGAGCAGTGAATCCAGTACCTTATGAACCCACCGTACTATTTGGACACATATCCTTTGCATCTCGTTTTAAAGTGTGAAATTTTGGGTTTAAAGCAACAACAACATTCAAGACAGAGATCGGCTCGGGCTTGCATTAGAAGGCCAGGAAGTCTCTCTTGGGGCTTTGTTATGAATCTGAAAAAAAGAGGGAAGTTGATCCCAGCATTGAGAGTCATAAAATTCCAGTTGCCTCGAACAAAGGCTTGAATTTACTTGGAGTACTTCTCCTTGTAAAACTGTCAGGAGAGGATGAGCCAAAGACGATGGCCACAGCCACAGCAGCTTTAACTGCCATTACCAAGTTGAAGCCAGTGTCTGTCCAACTAGCGTATCTTGCAGTAATATTTTTCAACTTTATCTTAAATTCAACATAATTGCATTCTAGGATATATTTAGTACCAAAACATTGGGGTAAAAAAAATCAGGTTTGCACCATTAAAGCCAATCACGTTCCCTTTAGCATCAAAGCAGCTTCCTATCACAAGTTTAACAACATGTTCACTGGACCAACGGGCGGCTTGAAAAAGTAAACAAAAGCACTCCTATATGTGAAATATGCTGTTAGTGGTAAATATTAAGTCTTTTCAATGTGTCATTGATTGTCTCTGGGGAAAAGGGCCACCGGGGCATTTCTAGCAGATGTCAAGGTACTGTATGGCAAATGTATAGTCAAGTGACACAAGTAAGACTGAAACCAGGCCACAAACACCCAGTCACCACTCACCTGGAATCCTCCTTCTCATCTTTCTCTTCCTCGTCTTTCTTCTCCTCCTCCTCTTTCTTCTCAGACTTCTCGGATTTGTCCTCTTCGTTTTTGTCGTCCGACTTGTCTTCTTGCGAGGGTCGTGTTATTTGCTGGGAACAAAAAAGGAGAACAATGAAACATACACATAAATCGCTTGCGCTGCCACAACAACATCCTGTGCAGACACTTCATGCTCTTTCCCCAAATAAAGTCAAAATTTAAGGCTGCGTCCAACTAGCGCTGGGCGATAAAACGATAACGATAATTATTGCGTAATTTTTTTTCCTTGATGTCTAAATAAATTGATTTATATAGTGTATATAATAGTTCGATAATTTTCGATGAAGTCTTCCACAGATCTATCTGTTCGCTTATAGACGCAAAGTGGCAGCGAAAAGCCAATCAATTTGGACGATGTAAAGCAGACCTTTCACCGCTAGCCAATCGAGTTTGTCGATATAGAAAGAAGCCCAGCGCCCTCCCTCCTAGGTAGCTTGCGTTCGCAAACACAAACTGCGGAGCGGACTCGAGGCAGAGCTGCAGCGGGCGGCAGAGCGGCGTCCTGAGCGACTCATTTCGGAGCAGAAGCAGAAAGATGAAGCATCGCTGACAACGGGGCCACATCCATCCACAGTTTGGCCTTTTTTTGGGATATTTAAGTTCCGACCCAAAGCAGACGGTAAATATTCAGTGTGTAAAAGATGTCGACGAGACGTGCCAAAGAGAGACAACCCCACAAACTATTATTTCTTTAGATTTTGGCCGACTTGCCATATTTATTTTGTTTTTTAATTTATCTAAATTTTATCTTCAGATTTTTACCCCTATTTTTATTTTATATTTATTTAGTTAAAAAAAGAGGATGCTAAATGCTGTTAAGTTTTGTTGCAACATATTTTTTACAATGCATATTTTTATTTTAAGACTAGTGTTTATTTTGGACAATTTCATTCCACCAATAAAAGTCAAATAAAATGCATCATGGCATACAAGTACTTTATCTTCTTTGTCTTCTTTAAAATAAAAAAAACCCCAAAAATGATTTTTTTAAAATGATTTTATATATCGTGATGAATATCGTTATAGAACGATATGAAATATTTTATCGTGATAACATTTTTGCCCTATGTCCAACACAGCATGACAGTGCCTGCACTGACCACTAGAGGCCCAGTGGACGGGCTAGAGATGGCCCAGTGTGGTCTGGCACGTCAGACAGCCTGGAGCAGACCCACCAGCGCAGGTCCATGGGAGACATGATATATCATAAATCTGAGCTGTATTATCATCCAAACTAACAATACAAGAGATAAAATACAAGGATGAGGACAAGCTAGAGGAGGAAACAGGACGGCCGTCATGGTTCATGTGCAGACAAGATTACAATTATCGAATCTTTTGATGATCCTCACGTGTGGCGGGTATCTGCAGAAACATGAGGACGCCCAAACAACTCATGACAATACAGATATTCTTCTCTGAAATAAAGCAACAAAAAACCGTTGGAGGGCAGAGAAGACCATCAACACTTGTTCTGATGCTAGCCCGTGATAAGTCTGCAAGACAGGAACAGCAAATGTGCACAGCGTATCGAAAAAGGTTTGAGCTGCACCAGACAAATGCTGTTGCACAAATAGAACAAAAAATACATTATACTCAAATGGATCTTGAAAACAGGTCCGACAGAGTGATTGAGGACAGAGCAACATTCTTTATCATCACTGCTGGCGCGGCACACCGCAGAATCCCTCCCCCTCGCCTGTTCCCTGAAAGCGCTGTGCTGGAACAAGTCTGGCTATGCCAAGCCAAACATCCCATGCTGGTACCAGATGGGGCCATGGAATGTGCTTAACTCAATGGTGAAGGCAAAAAAGAGAAACTGAGGCAAAGTCAGGAGGACAGAGATATAATTAAAGAAGACGTTTAAAGAAAACAAGACTAGGGTTGAGGCTGGAAGTCTCGTCACCGGCGATGTGGCTCTGCAAAGCAGCGTCTCGCCGTGCCGTGGACTCGGACCGAGGATTTCCTGACAATCGGTGTAGCTGCAGCAGTTGGAGCTGATCAGCCCTCAGTTGGTCTACTAGTGTTTCTTTTAACTCTTTGTCATCTAACTTGCACAATTCTATAGTGAGCTAGTGAGCTTGAGGCAGGAAAACATTCATGACTTTCCAAGTCATTGCTGTTTGCTAGTTACTTAAGTCTTATTGCAATTTTTTTCTTTTTTCGTTACCTTTTCTGTCCGCAGGCTGGGCGTACAACACACAGAGTTAATCTGCAAGCGGAGTTTAAATTCTTAACCTGCAATGCCAATCTTTAATAATCATCAAGAACCGCTTAAAATAACTCTGTGGAAAGACTGTGCTCTTGTCATATTTATGGCCACCACCAATCCCCCCTCTTACGAGGACGATCTCACCATGTTTTCATCAACTAAACAGTTAATCATCATTGCTTCTCCAAGATGGGGATCATCACCACAAGTGAAACATAGAAACAAACAAGCCGGCAAGATGGCCCGCCCAGCCACAAGCACCAAGCACACACCCACGCAGCCGAATGCACCTGGCACAGGATACCCCAACATCAACCCCCCAGGGCCTGCAAGTAGCCATGAGCAAGGCCTACACAAGAAAATTGATATATGTACATATATATAAATGATTGTGTCAAAGTCAAGTTTGCCTGAAGCACTGGAAAAAAGTAACAGCCCGTAATATGACTTCATTTCTGCATGTTGTCAAACAGTAAATTTCCCTGTAAGGATGAATTGAGTCAGGGAGTTCTACAACTGTTGGTGTACAAGCATCATTAACGTTCGTTATTCAAAACAGAAGTTATTTACTTATTTTGTTTATGTTGTTTATTTTTAACTACATCGTTGCTCACTTTGTATATTGATCACTTAAACAAACCTTCCACTATTAAATGGTTTCCTACTTGCCCTATACTGTCCAGTATGATATTGCAATTTCTGGCATCAATACTACATTACTGAGATTGGTATTGGTATGTGAAATCGAAGTTTTGGATACAGTTTTGTACCTATGTCATAAATGTCATGCCAAGAAAGATCTGTTCCCGTGGGATAGAGACCATGGTGCACCAGGATATTCCCAGAGCAACTTCTTTGGCACAAGGAGGATCCTTGAATATCTTTAATGTCAGATTAAAATTTAAGATCAATTCTGTGTGTGTGTGTATGTATATAAATTTTAAGAACACAAAATACATATCCAATGAATATTTACAATATGAAGCTGTTGTAAAACCAGATTATTATTCTGGAATTATTCTGCAGTAGCAAACTATAAACAGGCTCGACTCCGTTACTCGAGTGAAATAACCTAATTATTTAATACCTAAATTCTTCTTTTTTGACAAATTAATTGACTTTTTAATACAATTTAAGGCCTTAAATGTAGCTAAATTGAATCAATATTATACGCCTTTTTGATGATCTGCGGCTCCCATGGGCGTCCACCAGCAAGGTGCTGTGCTGCCTGGGTAAGGGAGCAGTAATGTGTTTTCTTTGGAGTTGCCTGGGAGTCATCGTGATCTGGTCCCTGCTTCCCTGTGCTGCCTGCAGAACCTCCAACACAGATGTTCTCCAACACTCGTGGTCCCCCTGTGGTTCTGCGGTGCGCCGCCTCTTTTTTGTTGCTGTCTTTTTTTGTTTTTTTTTTAGATGAAGAACTTTCGTGACCTGGCATGAATATTTGGAGAGTTTTAATTTCCCCCCAGCTCCTTCGCTGGTTTGCAGGGCCTGTTTGATTGAGGAACAGAGCTGCAAGTCAATGGAATATTTCCTACCGCAAAGCACAGGGCACCAGGGAATCTCTCTCACTTTACTGAAGAGGGAAATGAATGACTTCTCTACTATGCACCCCATCTATCTGCGCAATTCACCTTTCCAATAAATTATCCTGTTATACAATAACAGAGGAAAGGATAGCTTGTATAGAGGATCAAATTACTCAAAATTAGATTATTAAATCAATAAATAATTCAATAATTTAACAATTAATTGTACCATTTTGAAATATGAAATGAAATGTAAAATATGAACACATTCTAATTCTTACTATAAATATTTCATATCAGTTTTCACAATAACATTGCTGCATTTAATTCATTTTTATTTCATAATAGAACTCAGTACTTCCAAATAACTATTTTTCATATTGATAGGCGCCATTTTGCTATCTCGACACTTTTCCCCAAATACATATTTCTGAACAGCAATTACTCCGAAGAGCTTTTTCATAGTCATGTGAAACTTTACACAAACATCAGTCTCCACAAAATATTTCAAAATAAAATAGTATATTTAATTACTGATTTATTTACTACTTAAATTATTTCATTTTGAGTTATTTGGTCCACCGTAAGCTCGAAGCTCAAAGGAAGCAATTTAATTTCTACTTCTTTTCTCGTAGAACTGTCCACCATATCGGATTCAAATAGTGCATTGATTTCAATGAAGTTAAATATATTAAGTGAGATAAAAAATATGTTTTAAAATGAGTTTCACTTCTGGCTGAGAGAGAACACAACAAGTGGATGAAAATGTAAAAAAACAACAACACAAAAAAACACTAACAGAGGTGTATATGAAAAATCAGCAGCACACCAGGGAAAGGTGGAGCAGAGGAGCGGGAAGAGCATTGGGCTGCCGGAGCCTGCGGAGCGCGTGACACAAGGACCACCGGCCACATTAGCCGCATTCCTTCATAATGGAGCCAGGAAAGAAATAATAACTCTTTGTTTAGATAAAAGACACAAATTATTGATTGGCAGGTAAATTGGTAATAGTACAGAAAAACTACTTTGAACTTCGCAGTAAGACTCCACTGTCAACTGTCCTGAAGAATCTGGAATTGACCTTTCTGAGAAATTCAACCGCAATGATTTCAGAGGCCACTGCAAATTAGAGAGGTAAGTGGCAGCGTGCAAATATTGATTTGAATATCTTGATTAGCACATCATTACAAATCACAATTAGCCTCATGACATAATATAAAATATGGACTGATAAAATTCCCATATATAAAGAATGTAATATTTCTTCTACATTTTATGGATATTAAGTATCTCTTTGGTGATAGAGGGGGCACCTTAATACGGATGAGTGCTAGATATTGTGGAGACGTGGTACAACTATTATTTACTTTGATGATTAGATCCCTCCTCCTTCGTAAAGAGCCAATGGTTAGGCGTTAGATCTGGTTAGAGGCCTGCCTTGAAATAGATAGATAGATAGATAGATAGATAGATAGATAGATAGATAGATAGATAGATAGATAGATAGATAGATAGATACAAACACATATACACACACAGGTCAAGTACTGCATGCTCAGGAATAGAGAGGAGAGAAAGAATAGAGGAAGTGCAAAAAACTGCCAAAAAGAAAGAGTAAATGATAAATGTGATAAGCTCATCAGAGAAAGTTTCAGTTTCCAAGTTGCCGACGTACCTCCGCGCTTATTTGTCGGCCATGAGTAAGCCTCAGCTTCGCCTGGAGCTCCAGCTTTCTGGCGCTGCAGATGTGAGTCTAGCCTCCATAGCAGCGGTAACGGGAGCAGAGCAGAGGCAGGGGAGAACCAGAGCAGAGCTCCTTAGAAGGGCTGCCTGGCCGCCACACCGCCGCACATATTCCGGGAAAGCATGTCATCCAGCCGCTTAAGCCACCCGAAGAATTGTCCATCTCACATGCACGCACTAATCTACGCAGGGTCACTCAAGGTAATCCCCGCTGAGCACTCCTCTTTGATTGGCACTCACAGAGGCACTGTGAGTTTTTTTGGCCTGTCAGATGGCCGGGTTAAACCACTCAACTGTTACTTAGAGGGGTGTCTCCCTTTTCTCACAGGGCAGGAAAAAAAGGGTAGAAAGGAAATGAAGAGAGGAGGAGAAAAAAACAGCAAACACTCAGCAGATAAGTGCTGCCAATGCTGACTCTGTCTGGCGGCCAGCTTTTCCTCTCCTGACTCGTTCCATTGCTGTTACTTTCTCCCTTCTCTCCCTAACAACTCAACTTTACTCGCTCCTCCTGAGCATGTGGGGAAGAATAGCAGTGAGTAACTCACACCAGTTTGAAACACACCCACAGCCTGATGGTGTGTTTTTCTCCAAATGACAAACAGTTTCTTTCCGGCCCTAAAAGGGACATTAAGAAGCCTCAAAGCCTTCCAAGCCATCAAATGTAGGGATCATGACATTTTTGTTGAATTGTCATACAAATGTGTGTCATACAAAGGGCTTTGGTTCATTTAATGCCACAATAATAGTGACAAAAAATAAAACTGATGGGTAGACAGATGGAACGCACCAAATTCACATTCATTGGTATAAAATTCCCTTTAAATTTGGATGGAAAACATACGATTTTACAAAAACATTGCGATCTGCTCAAATAATTGCAATCAGGCAATTATGTAATAATTGAGACTTAGCTGTAATCACAAGGCAATAATATTTGTTAATAATGACCCCGCAAATCTTTCATAACAAAGAACGACTTGCCAGCTATTCAGCTCTTGTGCACTGCTCTCACTGTTCTAACAAAATGGGCAAAACAGGTTGCATGGCAAACTCAGCAAAGCATTTAGGTCACTCTCCTTAAATGAAAATTAATTGAAAATTTTGGAAAAACAAAACAAATAAAACATATCAACAGCCATCCATATAGGCATATGCAAAGCAACCATTCAAAGTTATAAGCATTATACGTGCATGCATCAAAAAAAGCACATATTCTTCTTTGCTTGCATGGTAACCAAAGTGAGAGGGAATTGTGGGAATTCCTGACAGTGGGTGCACCATACTAGGGGTTGGAGCCTTACTGCAGAGTACACCACTATACACTCCACAGGTCTTGCACTGTCTTTGGCATGGCGTTTCCGTATAGAAGCTGAATGTTCATTAAGCCTGAAACATACAGAAACATGCAGATAGGCTGGTGACCTCCAGCCGTTGGAATATGCAGAGGGAAGCCAAATTAAAATAAAAAAATCAGGCTGGCTGAACAACATCCACGTGGGACACTACCTCTGGCACAAACAACTACTAGAGGCCTGGGAGAAAAATCTATTGGAATGAAAGCTAACATACCAGCTTCTCAGAAACAACATTTTAAATAAATAAAACAATGCAACATAACATACTATGATGATATGTTTTTCAAAGCGTTAACAAGCTTTATAATTCCTAATTGAATTATCACATTATATAACGTGCACTCACATGTAAATTGCGCACATTACTGAAAAGTAAAAACTTTTTTTTTAATGATTAGGAAATCTCAGATTCCGAACGTAATTCTGCGTTTTTGTTAAAAAAACAAACAAAAAAAACAACATTCCATTCAAGCATAACCAAAAAGGAGATTCTTCTCACACAAAGGGATCTTTAAATGTAATGTATGGCCACCATTCGAGACTATATCTACTCATCCTTTCCTCATATTAAAGGTGCAGTGTGTAGAATTTAGGCCGCTAGCGATGAGATTGCAACCAACTGAATTCCCTTCCTTGTCCATGGTGGAGCGACATAGTGGTATCCGTGGAGGAGAATCTACGGTGAAAGTCCCTCTAGAGCCAGTGTTTGGTTTGTCTGTTCTGGGCTAATGTAGAAACATGGCGGTGCAACATGGCGGCCTCCGTGGAAGAGGCTCCAGCCACCATGGAGATATAAACGGCTCATTCTAAGGTAACGAAAACACAACGATTCTTATTTTCATGGATTATACACCAATTAAAACATACATATGAATATTATATTCCATATTCCATTCCATTTCTGCCGAGTCCGTTCTGCAAAATGCCACCAATTCTACACACTGCACCTTTAACATTACTTGTAGAGATGTCACGGTATCTTCAAGATTATTGTCTTGATCATTGTTCAAGATCATTTAACACTACATATAAGACATTGTTGTTGGAGATTCTTATGGAAAATGGGGGCAACCAACTACGCTGGTCCATCCCATGGTGCTATCTATGGGAGAGCAAACATATCTGACCGACGGAACATTGACCAACAATTGACTCTGCAAACTTGAGTAATTTGCTGAAATTAATAATTCAGCTAAATATAAAAACATATTTGAGGTATTGCAAGTAACGTTATACTACCTACCGTTCATGCAAATGTTTTCTTCAAAATACCCTTACAGACATACAAACCGGGCCGTCCCATCATAAAACATGCACCCAATAACTGCAGAGGATGTTAGACCAGGGCACTCACACTACAGGTCTCGCCCTCAACCATCAAGCTCTTTGTGAGCCCCGGCACACCCGAGCTACAGAGAACTTCAGTATATTAAATGCAAGAGTGGGAAGAGAGAGGGTCTCTGGTTGGGGTTGAAGGTGTCTTAAAATACCACCCAGAGAACACTTTGAAGCCAAGTCAAGTCAAGGTCCATTGAGTACAGATGTCTTGTAACATTGTCTTGTACAATCAATAGTGTTTACCCTAAAAGAGCCATTAATGAGAAAGCCACCCATCAATCATGACTATTCACCCACAAATCGCTCTGTCAACAGATAAATGTGGAATTTGTATTTAAAAAAATGAAATTGGCTGCTCCCTGGTTGTTTATTATTTTGTCCATGAAATGCCACTACTGTATACCCGTAGCCAGCACGGGAAAAATAAATAAATAAAACAATTTTCTTCCATAATTTGATTGCAAAAAACACAAAACTTTGCTATTTGGATCCTAAGTCTTGAGACAAGCCGCTGCAAAATCCACGTTTCTGACCACATAACCAACCAGTCTAGTCTGGAATTGATCACAGGAGTTTCTCACCATCTCAAATCAAACAAATTAAGGCTCTTATCGACCCTTAAGACAAGAGATTTCCTCATGACTGTCTAGAAAGATCTAGAAAGAATGTCTAGGCGTATAAGGCATAACAGAACATATCTCAGGCAAAACACCTTTAATCTTACCTGGTTCCTTCCTCTCCGCCTCCCATAGTTGCGTCTCACCAGGGTTTTGTAGTTGTGGTTCTTCTTGGTCAAGTAGTAGTAGAGGACACAGTCAGACACACACTGGAAATACATGTACAGCACAATCAAATTGAGAGCAACATATGCAATCCATGTGATATGGGAGAGGTTTCATCTATTAAAAAGTCACATGACACTCATTATCCATACGCTCTAGGAGGGTACAGTTAATATTCCTGGAAACGAATGCCTCGCTGTGGCACAAATCAGGTGAATGATCTCCACACTGACGGCACATATATGATTTATTCTGAAATATTTAATGGTACAGTTATCAGCTCGAAACCAGATAATGTAACTATATCACCAGATAATCATTGTGACAGTTCTACAGCCACAAATGCAAACTTTCCACATACACATTCAGGAATTCATTGGAGGTGAATTAAACGTGGTTAAACGTAGGAGAAGGAAAAACATAAGACGGAACAATCAGGAAGCAACTCACCTTTCTCTCCAGATAAGAGGCAATGAGGCCAAAGTTCTTGGGGTGTTGGACAAACCTAAAATGGAAGAGAGGAAAGACTTGGGCAACATGGAAAGTTACACTGATAACGACAAAATATCTATGTTAAAAATATCTATCTATCTAGCTCTGCAGGACAACAGAGTAGAACGTCATGTGTAACAAGGGAACGTGATCTATTGTGTGAGAATGCAATATATGTGATTATAAATCCTATTCT